>JZKD02S1562111.1:26764-42784 GCA_000966675.3 Picea glauca
AGGGAACTCAAGAGCCCTCCCAAGGAGGAAGACGAGATCCATAAGTCCTCCTTTCTCTACGGTGTTCTGCCAACTAATATAGTTATCCATTGGTGGCATAATCTTGGTCATTTGGTTGATTGATTTTGGTTCAAAGTTTCTTATGCATTATAGTTTTATTTCCTTAGTTGCTTTTAGTTTATTTACTTGTTTATTTCATGTGCTTGGATTGTCTAACTCATACACTAACCTCTGTCTTATCTAGAATGCCCAACTAGAATTGTAAGTTCCCTTGTTTTGCTCACCCAAGTGATGAAATAGACACAACAGATTGGTGACCATATTAGGGATAAAGTATCAATTTCCTTCCTATTTGGGCTTTGAGAGCACTTCTTTTTGACCCATTTGCCTTGCAGGTACCAAAAATGGCCTAGCCTTACCTGTCAAGAGCTAAGTTTGGAGTAGGAGGAGGAGAATTCCACTTAAACCCCCACCCTTGTTGGCCCTTGACCAAGTTTTGAGGATTCTTGGTCATACTTGACCTATTTTTGGGACTTCGACAGGTTGTCGAAGGCAGAGCACAAGACAAAGCGGAGATCGCGGGATCTCGACCCCTTTTTAGGGATTTTTGGGTTTTGGGATTATGTAATGGGTATGGGAATGTCGGCCCATGGGTTTACCCATGTATAGGCCCTTTTTGTAATGTATAAATAAGTAGATAGACAATGTAATAAGTGCTAAGGTGCTAAGTGCTAGTGTTTGATCTATGTGATCAAGAGTTGTAAATACTTTGTGCATACTGTATGAGGCTTGCAAGGCTAAGTGCAAGTACTGTAAGGTGACCTTGCTCAAAGAAAGAGGATCTGGTGAAGTATGCGCAGATCTCTTGTCTCCTATAGAGTAGGATTTTGATGCTATGTGCCTGTAAGAAGCTTGACCAAAGATAATAAAGAAGAGAAGAGTTGGTGGACATAGCCCTAAGGTGGGGATGAACCACGTACATGCTGTGTTTCTATGCTTTGTGCGATGTGTTGATATGTTTATGTGTTTACTTTCTTAAGTGCTTTAATATAGATGAATGATAGATAGATCTATTGATGCTTTGTGCTTAATGATGTATATGGATGTTAGATCTGATTGATGTAGTATGCTTAGTGCTTAAATACCTTAGATCTGAATGAATACAGTGATGTTCCACAGTTAGGGTTTAACTGCGCTGTAACTAAGAACTGGATATTGATCAGTGTTAACTGCTAAGTGCTATGTTAAGTGTTAGAATCACAGATCTATGTCCCAGCTAAGGTTGCAGACATCTGAGTCCTGCAACCACCCCGACCACTACCTTGGGTGAGACTTCATCTGCTTTGCAAGTGTTGCCAAAAGGGCTGGTAGTTAGGGTTTTGTTGGTGCGCTGTTGTAGCGTTGAACCCTGGGTCTGCCTCTGTTCCAAAAAATGGTTCCGTTGTCGGGACCTGAAACTGTGATTGCTGGGAACTGAGGAAGAAGAATCTTTGTGAAAATATCCGACTTGAAACTGTGATTGCTGGGAACTGAGGAAGAAGAAGCTTTGTGCAAAGATCCAACCTGAAACTATGAAAGCTCTGTGCGTAGGTCTATTTCCCTAGTGCACAACATTCTACTTGATCTGGGAATCTCTGTGCTAAGAAGAAGGGTCAGATATGAAGAAAAGAGGTAAGATCTAGGAGCTTTGTGCCCTGATAAAGGTGAAAGTGAGACTAAAGATGCAATATTTGTAAGCTTTGTGATCTGTATAAGTAAGATAAGTGGAATTTTTTTTTTCTAGAGTATGGATCTAGGTATGGTTGATAGATTCTGTCCTAGATTGGTAGATAAAAGAAGATTTGATATTAGTAGATCTGATAAGAATAGTGAAAGATATGTTATACCTATGCATAGAGAGAATGTTTGGACTAACAAATGGATGCATGACCCTAGAAAGAAATTGTTGCAAGTTAGCTACTATGATCCTAGCGCACATTACAGGAAATGTTGGGGATCATTTAAAAGAAAGAGAGGATTAACCCTTTGTTACAGTTGTAGAAAACCAGGACATCTTGCTAAGGAATGCCCTGGAAGAAGACCTAGTTTCCTATGTTGCAATGCTATGGACCATGAAGTATTAGATTGCCCTAGAATGATTTCTAAGGTTGAAAGGATGAACATGAGACAAGAAGACCATGAGAAAGGTCAAGCAACTAAAACCATGGCAGAAACCCATAAAGAATCAGAGAAAGTATTGCTACAGATGAAAGAAAACCTGAATGACCACCGACATGTCAGCTTATCATAGATCTTCAAAGAAAAAGAATGCATAGAAGCAAGAATAGGAGACTTCGACATTAACTGTGTTATGGATGAGGAGAACAAGAGTTGGGAGATGAGCCAGCCCAACTCTGCAGACTAGCAGATGCAACCGAAGCTCACCTTCGATGAACACAAGAAGAAATAGAACAAGCCACCCAGGCCTTGAAGCAAGTGCAAGGAGTACTCGTAGAACAACGCAGAGTTGTAGAGAAAGAGGAGGTTTCCTTCCAGGTAAAGATTGAAGAAGAGAAAGCATAGATGCAACAAGGAAAATAACAGTTTCTCATGGAGTAACTCGAAGTGAAAGAATCAGTCAACAAAGCACTTCGCTCTGTGATAGGATTAGAGACACAGGCATAAGACCGAGTCACGCAACAAGTAGAGTAGCTTGCGAGAGATATCTAGTAGCTACAACAAAAAATAACATATTTAGAGCTCCACACAGTGCCTGACACACCGCACGATGTAAGGGATCAAAGAGAAGCAACTGCCCAGAGCGCAGTTGAAAGAATAAAGGCCCTCTCCATGGAATGCAAGCAACTGAGTGATCACAATTCCCAGACGTATGAGAAAATAACTGAGAACCCATAACTGAAGGAATTGGAGTCACAGCTCCAGGAAGTGAAGTAGCAAGCATAGACAATACAGATGTAGTTGAAACCCTTGCCAGCTGTGGAAATAATGAAGTGATCTTAGGAGGAGTGCACTTCCTAACAAAAGGTCCACACTATCCAGAGCATAGTCATGGAAGTGACTTAGAGACTCCAACCTACACAGGATGAGGCTTACCAATTGTTCACAGAGATCGAAGGACGAGGAGTAGAACTGGAGCAGGTCATCACTACAGTTGAACAACGCCTAGAAGGACCTATCAACGAAGCAGTCACCTAGGAGTTCGATGAATAGGAGGCCATGGCACAACAACAAGCCGAGGCAACTCAAGCCAAGTTCGAGGTTTTTGAAGCATAACTACCTAGACCAGAGTGAATCAGGACGAGTCACATGTGAGTGTTGGGGGCTTGTTGGCCCTTGACCAAGTTTTGAGGATTCTTGGTCATACTTGACCTATTTTTGGGACTTCGACAGACTGTCGAAGGCGGAGCACAAGACAAAGTGGAGATCGCAGGATCTCGAGCCCTTTTTAGGTATTTTTGGGTTTTTCGATTATGTAATGGGTATGGGAATGTCGGCCCATGGGTTTACCCATGTATAGGCCCTTTTTGTAATGTATAAATAAGTAGTTAGGTGATGTAAGAAGTTCTAAGGTGCTAAGTTCTAGTGTTTGATCTATGTGATCAAGAGTTGTAAATAATTTGTGCATATTGTATGAGGTTTGCATGACTAAGTGAAAGTACTATAAGGTGCCCTAGCTCGAAGAAGGAGGATCTGGTGGAGTGTGCGCAGATCTCCTGTCTTCCGTGGAGTAGGATTTTGATGCTATGTGCCTGTAAGACAACTAAATCCTCCACCACCACCCCCCATGACATATTTGGTGTCTCTCAACATTCCTGATTTGAATAAACTCACGAATGGTCCTATATTGCATAACCCCACATGGCCCAATATGCCTACCAAACTACCTTAAGATATTCCAAAATTTGAAGGGAAATTGGGGGAAGATCCCGCCAACCATGTCATGACCTTCCACTTATGCTTCTCTTCAAACAACATTATGGAAGACTCCATCCGCTTAAGGTTATTTCAACGCACACTCACTAGTCCATCATCCAAATGGTATGTGGATGAAAAATCAGGGTCCCACGTGACTTTTGAATCCTTGACCAAAGCATTTTTGGCCTTCTTTCAAATACCAGTTCGTCATGACATTGGTCTAGAAATGCTCTTTAAGTGAAAACAAACCTCAAATACACATATTGCTGACCACATTCACGAATGGCGTTGACGACATAGTTTATGTAAAGAAGAAACCACCAAAGAACAACATCTCGATTGGTTTCTCAAATCACTCGTCTCAATATTTTCTGATGTGGAATCTACCTTCCCCCAATCTGAGGAGGAAGCCATCAACAAGGCTCAACAGTATGACCTCATTTATGCTTAGTCGGGCTACTTATACATGGTAATACCTGATGCACCAAGACCCGTACCATTCAACCTAGAAAAACTTGAGATGTCTCACATGACGGACGAGTTGATTGGTACCACAACACACCACAACCCATACATCCATCCACCACCCATGTATGGTACACCCCAATATTTGTCGATATATGGAGGACCATATTATTAACCTCCTCCCCTTTATCAACAACCATATCCTGTTGCTCCCTCTCCACCCATGAGTGGACCTTTCCTGACACCCATCATGCGCTTGACTTCTCAACCAAGTTCAGGTCCCCCCTCTACCTTATCATATAACCTGGGCACTAGTGAAAGCGCTTCACCTTCCTATGCACCCTATGAATCATTGCCACAACATAATTCATATTTTCCATTTCTTGGTCCTCCCCAACCAATTTCTCCTCCATAGGGACAACCACACATCGGTGTTAACTTTGTTCAACCCTCTCCCATTTAGTGATTTCATACTTTTGAACAATTGAATACGGAAAATCTGTCCCATCAACCAAATAATTCCAAAAAGAAAGGGAAAAACTGAAACAATATTAACCCAAGACCAAGAGGAAATAACCCCCAACAAAACCAACCTACTGGGGGCAACCAGAATCAGGGTAACCAGAACCCCCAAGGGAACAATAAAAACAAACTCCAAGGGAGGAACAACAACAACAACCTCAAGGCGAACTTCCCTTTCTCCCTTTGCGGTGAGAATAGTCATTATACTCACCATTGCCCCCAAATTACCGACTTCAAATGGATGAAAGACTCCATGAATGCACCACGTCCTCCAACGTCACCTACCCCTCAGCAGGCCCCACAATAGTATTTGAAACAACCACCCCCGACTGTGTTGCAAAACCTATTCCACACCAAGGTGTGATGAATACCCAACATGACATACATCCTGCCCCACCATAAGTGGGACAATATCAAAACTTTGGAAATCCGACGGATTGGAATATCCTCCTCACTAGCGAAGAAGAAATTCTTTTGCAAATTCTAGAGTATCCTCCTCACTATCAAAGAAGAAGCTCTAGCTACATCTAGAAAACCCATGATGATTCCACACCCTAACACTGAACCTCCCATTCGTATCCTTTTCATCCCATTACGACGGAACGTCAACAAACCTCAGCTAGGGTGGCACACAATTACAGTTTGGTCGATGACTTGGTGCAATATCCTGCAACCATGTCTGTATTGGAGGTCCTCCAAACATGTCCAACTCAACGAAAATCCTTGATTTCCACCTTGGGGGCAGTCGACCCAAGTGATACTAGACTCATCACATTTGATCTAGATAGTGGGGAACCTCGTCTCCCCACTTTGGTAGCTTTCTAGATACCAGTCAAGATTCAGAACATCATGGTTCATCGATGTATCATTGATGAAGGTGCATCCACATGCATCATGTCCAAAACTATATGGAAAAAACTTGGCTCCCCTGAGCTAGTATCATCTGACATCACTTTAAGAGCTTATGATGGTCAACCCTCCTCCCCTGAAGGGCTCTTTCAAAATGTCCCCATCGAACTCGGGGAAAAAACCATCCTCATCGACATTGAGGTTATCGACGCCCCACTCGATTACAACATCTTGTTTGGACGTAGCTACATGTATGCTATGAAGGTGGTAGCTTCTTTTGTGTTTCGAACGATGATGTACCCCCACAACGGGAAAATCATCACCATCGACCAAGTTTCACATTATGATCCTAACCACTCCTCTAACATCGATAACATCCTGCCTCTTATCCACACTAGTTCCGACATGTATCCACTCATGGATATGGGCCCCATAATTTTCAAGGACCCATCCTTGCTGGGGGCATACCATGGCGCACCACCTCTCATACACCCCTCAACACAAGTGTGTGTCATATCTTCTAATGTAACTGAAACCAAAGATACCATTCCTCCCACTGAGGCCTCTCCACCTCTCTACGTCCCACCAACTGAAGAAATATTACCTCAGATATTACCTGAGAACCCTACTACACCACTTATCCCCGATTTCACCCTCCCTTAGGGGAAATCCTAGTTTGGGAGACAATTCCCCAAGATATCACTCAAATATCCTTCTTATACCCCCCACCGGGAGTACAAGCATTTCAGGTAGCCACAACGCTTACCCTTCCCAACAAGCACCCACCCACGATGGTTCCTCAAACATCCATCCCTCCTCAGTCATAGGGAATCCCGATGCATATTCCAGTCCTAACTCCGACCACACCACGCTCACCCCCAATTTCCAGCGCCACTACTACGACGGGGGGAAAACAAAAGAAGAAAGAGCCCACCACTCCACTTCCTCCCCGATTTCAACCTCCTTGTGCACTATGCAAAAGAGAGGGACACCCCACTAATAGATGTCCTTATCTTCTCGAGTTAGGTAATCTGATCCAACTCCCTCGATAAACCACATTACTCGTCACTTCTTCAAGCACACCTAGTGCTACCACAATGTCCACTACTACAGGAAGTAAAGGGCTGCGAACCAAATTTGCGTGTGTTATTTTTTCAGAGTATGGCCACTACATGCATCATGCCTAACTCTACCTCAGTTTCGACAGACGTTAATGACGGTATGCCAAAACTTTCAGAAACATCCCTCTCCACCAACACCTTCCCCTACCCACGTCACCGACATCCATTATGTCTTAACCTCAGTCACTGAACGGATGAGATGCCCTTTCTCTCTTTGTGACTCACTTGCTCATTTCATGTACCAGTGTCCTTTGATCATTGAATATAGACATCTTAAAATAACTCTTATTCAAAATCATTCGACCACCCCACCTCATGTGAGGCAAGAGACTCCCCCTACCCCTCCTCCAAATACTCATCATTTCACTATAACAGCGGGTACAAATGAGATGTCATTGTGGGCCCCACAACCATATATAGTCCCTTTTTCCAAACTTCCACCCTCAGTTATAGGAGCTCAGAGTATTTGTTTCCCGATCCATCTTCAACCATGAGATTAGGGTCCCACCGACTACACAGCCACATTCCTCGAGCTACCATCTGCACTTGGCCCCGGGGGAGAATTTTTCTCACATCACGTCCAGGTACACATGCTCATGTTCAAAATGATCAAATAACTATTATATGTTATTTACCTTCAGATATTCTTCACGTCGGGTATTTGTTTTTAATGTGTGCAGGTACTTGGTCATCAAAAACCATCACAACCCCTTCAGGTATATGTTTTCCACTAGCATGTAATCATTCCCTCTGAATATCAATTGCATCTTCCAGTCACACCCTCCAACATTCACCTTTAGGGTCCATACATCTGGCTCTACAGTACCATCACCTCTGCTGCATTTTGGTATTGTCACCTGGTAGCACTCTCCCCTACATGAGTTGTCCCATTCATAGTCCCCCTTGGCACTTTGACACTCATGCTGCTTTTACCCCCTAGGGACGGGAGTCTCGATCGTCTTACGCATTTTCGAGACTGAGCCACATACTCCTTCTCATCATTTTTCTAGCCTTCCCAATGGACTCCCAGGTTATCTCATCTAGATTCTATTTTGACTGCACCTCTGCAGTATCATTAACCCTCCATTTCATCCACAATCAGTTTTCCCATCTTCAGATTTCCCTCCATTCATTTACCTCATACATAAACCCACCCATGGGGCCCCCACCCTCCACCAGTTCTCTTCGCAACTTGTTCCCTCATAGGCCAATCCATCTTGCACTGGGGCATTCATTTTTGTATTTGTACACTCATCCCAAATTATTCTTTATTTATTTGGCAATTGTAAAAAGCCTTTGTTTCCAACATTTACTTATCTTTTTGTCGTCACCCTTGATGACCTTCCTTTTTTGGAAGCGCAACCCATGTCACCCTTGTTTCGGGAATCCAGTCTCCTTTACTCATTCTGACATCATCTATAAACCCTGAGTATCCCATAGTTCATGTACCCCTGATCTATGAGTTTTTCCACTTTGTCACACCTTTGGCACAATTTAACCCCATGTCTAGTCATCCCCCTGACACTAGATACAGTTTTACGGTTTCTGCCACTCATCCTTCCAACATACCCCCAACCAAGGACAGTCTTGAGTCTCACCACCTCTTTACTTTGTCCATGTTCCCCATGAGTTCCTGATCTTATCTTCACATATTTCATGAAGCCCTTTTCTTCTTGGAGTCGCATCTGCCTATCTGTTGACATCAACACAGTTTCTAGAAGGGCGACAATATCTTGACTCTCATTACCTTTACAATGAGGAGTCTTAGATGACACAGAGAGAACCATCATTTCTCTCTAATGTCGTTGACCCCCATAACATTTGACTTCAACAAAATCTCATGTTACGGTGGGTGTTACTATGTGGCTATTGCAGTTGTTTCATACCCATTGAAGACTTCTAAATTTGTTAGGCCATCAATGCCTATGAGTCATCGACACTTCTTACATGCGTCCTTGCCTCTTTTCAGAGTATGTTCCCCATAAGAATTGTCATCTGCCATTATCAAACCGCCCTGGAGGACGCTGCAGTTATTTACATCAACATACAACTTCAGTTATTGTCTTACATTTTTGAGTTACATGACACGAGCATGGGGCATGCCCATCTCGTTTGTATACACATTTTATTTTCTCTCCCTAGAGATCGATTTGGGTCCCACATTTTCCCCTCTCCCTCTGACAGGATCACTCTTGCGGTTCTTATCAACACTCTTCACTACAATGGTACTCTCAGTAGAAGAAACATTGATGTATTTCGGCTATACGTATGCTCCTAATCTCACACATCAGGGGGCATCTGTTATCACTGAAATTTCATCCGCAACATTGCACACAAATGGTTATAGAAATGAAATAGTTCCAAACACCTATTAGTTCAACTGCAACACCAAAAATGCATTTCCAAGAGGCAAAAAACTATACAACTGAACAAAAATTGACATGCGCTAACTCACTAAAGGAAGCGCGCATACAGTGTGCGGGCCAAAGAAGCCCGTAGAATGCACAATGTGCCATATGCGCGACTGTGTATGAGAAAAGTCATGCACTCTTTTGAATGGTGCATTTATGGTTATTGTCGCCCCCTCAACCACTTATGGACCAGCTCCCAAATTGATTTGACCCTCAAATTTGAGCTGAATCCAAATGGGGGGCTGGTCAAGGACCAAAGGGTGCCCTAAAGGGCCCTTTTTTCACACCAAGAACCAATTGAATAAATCCTTGAAGACATGCTATAAATGGAGGCCATGGGTTCACTAAGAATTTAAGATTTCCATAGTATTGTTATGCTTCCTCAATCCTCCCTTGAGAATCCTCTTTTCTCCTTGGATCATTCTAGCAACATTCCAATAGGCCATTCTACTCACCTCTTGAGGGAATAGGCTTTGATTTCTTCATTATTTGCTTTCTTGTTTACCATTTGTAAGAAGAGCTCTCCATTAGGGAACTAAAGAGCCCTCTCAAGGAGGAAGAGGGGATCCATAAGTCCTCCTTTCTCTATGGTGTTTTTCCAACTAATATAGTTATCTATTTGTGGCATAATCTTGGTCATTTGGTTGATTGATTTTGGTTCAAATTTTCTTATGCATTCTAGTTTTATTTCCCTAGTTGTTTTTAGTTTATTTACTTGTTTATTTCATGTGCTTGGATTGTATAACTCATGCACTAACCTCTGTCTTGTCTAGAAGGCCCAACTAGTCTTGAAAGTGCCCTTGTTTTTCTCACCCAAGTGATGAAACAAACAAAACAAAGGATATGAAGAATATGACATTTCAACTGAACTAGAGTAAGGGAAAAGAGAAAAGAGAAGTTGTTTGGTGTACATTATGCAGGACAGAAGGAAAACATAATAATGAATGTCCAACTTTTGCGCAGTATGTGGCAGTAAGGGTGCCAAACCCCTTGCTAACAGGAGGACCATGGTGGGAGATTTGTAAGACACATGGGCATGAGCCATACCATTGTCTAATGATGCAAAAGTATAATACAATACCAAAAAGTTCGTATTGCAATTTTTGAAAATCAATAGGTCATGATGATAAGGAATGTAGAATGTTGGAACTGATTAGAGAAAGAAATTCAAACACTTATAGGGTGCAAGTAGAGATGATGATAGGGAAAGATGCACCTTAGTTCAACCATACTCCACCACAATTCAATCCCGCGCAGCCACAATACAACAATGTGCAGCCACAGTATAATCCCATGTAGTATAACCAAGTACCTCAATACAATGCACCACGAGGATATAGAGGTGGATTCATAGGTGGAGGATGAGGATAAAAGCTTAGTTCTTAGTAATGTGACTGAATGCTAGATATGATCTGTTTATCTTTGCTAAGTGCTTGAATGTGTTAGATCTCAATGAATACTGCGTTGTTCTGTAATTAGGGTTTTATCTACGATGTGAATAAGGATTAAATATTAATGAATGATAACTGCTAAGTGCTTTGTTAGAGTGTTGTAATCACAGATCTATGTCCCAGATAGGTTGTAGACACTTGATTCCTACAACCCCCCTGTCTCTACCTTGGGTGAGACTTCATCTTCTTCGCAGGTGTTGTCGAAAGGGCTGGAAGATAGGGTTTTGTTGGTGCGTTGTTGAAGCGTTGAACCTTGGGTCTGCCCCTGTGTCAACAGACACACTTTGTGGCAGATCTTTATGAATTTTTTGACACTGACACCAACCATTTAGGTCATTTCACAAAGTTGAAACAATCTCGCACAATGGAAGACTTTATAGCTACTTTTGAGCGATTGGCTTTTCGTACAGAGGGCATGTCTAATGCTTTTTTTGGAGAATGTTTTATCAGTGGCCTTAAGGATGAGATTCGTGCCCATGTCCTCATGGCTTGGCCCCATAGTTGGGTGGATGCTACTAAAAGAGATAAGGAAGCACAACATGTTGTCTCTTCTTAAAACCAAAAACCCTCCTTTATTCCTTGCACTAAACCANTATCATATAACCTGGGCACTAGTGAAAGCGCTTCACCTTCCTATGCACCCTACGGATCATTGCCACAACATAATTCATATTTTCCATTTCTTGGTCCTCCCCAACCAATTTCTCCTCCATAGGGACAACCACACATCGGTGTTAACTTTGTTCAACCCTCTCCCATTTAGCGATTTCATACTTTTGAACAATTGAATACGGAAAATCTGTCCCATCAACCAAATAATTCCAAAAAGAAAGGGAAAAACTGAAACAATAATAACCCAAGACCAAGAGGAAATAACCCCCAACAAAACCAACCTACTGGGGGCAACCAGAATCAGGGTAACCAGAACCCCCAAGGGAACAATAAAAACAATCTCCAAGGGAGGAACAACAACAACAACCTCCAGGCGAACTTCCCTTTCTCTCTTTGCGGTGAGAATAGTCATTATACTCACCATTGCCCCCAAATTACCGACTTCAAATGGATGAAAGACTCCATGAATGCACCACGTCCTCCAACGTCGCCTATCCCTCAGCAGGCCCCACAAAAGTATTTGAAACAACCACCCCCGACTGTGTTGCAAAACCTATTCCACACCAAGGTGTGATGAATACCCATCAGGACATACATCCTGCCCCACCATAAGTGGGACAATATCAAAACTATGGAAATCCGACAGATTGTAATATCCTCCTCACTAGCGAAGAAGAAATTCTTTTGCAAATTCTAGAGTATCCTCCTCACTAGCGAAGAAGAAGCTCTAGCTACATCTAGAAAACCCTTGATGATTCCACACCCTAAAACTGAACTTGCCATTTGTATCCTTTGCATCCCATTACGACGGAACGTCAACAAACCTTAGCTAGGGTGGAACACAATTACAGTTTGGTCAATGACTTGGTGCAATATCCTGCAACCATGTCTGTATTGGAGGTCCTCCAAACATGTCCAACTCAACGAAAATCCTTGCTTTCCGCCTTGGGGGCAGTCGACCCAAGTGATACTAGACTCATCACATTTGATCTAGATAGTGGGGAACCTCGTCTCCCTGCTTTGGTATCTTTCTAGATACCAGTCAAGATTCAGAACATCATGGTTCATCGATGTATCATTGATGAAGGTGCATCCACATGCATCATGTCCAAAACTGTATGGAAAAAACTTGGCTCCCCTGAGCTAGTACCATCTGCCATCACTTTAAGAGCTTATGATGGTCAACCCTCCTCCCCTGAAGGGCTCTTTCAAAATGTCCCCATCGAACTCGGGGAAAAAACCATCCTCATCAACATTGAGGTTATCGACGCCCCACTCGATTACAACATCTTGTTTGGATGTAGCTACATGTATGCTATGAAGGCAATAGCTTCTTTTGTGTTTCGAAGGATGATGTACCCCCACAATGGGAAAATCATCACCATCGACCAAGTTTCACATTATGATCCTAACGACTCCTCTAACATCGATAACATCTTGCCTCTTGTCCGCACTAGTTCCGACACATATCCACTCATGGATATGGGCCCCATAATTTTCAAGGACCCATCCTTGCTGGGGGCATACCATGGAGCACCACCTCTCATACACCCCTCAACACAAGTGTGTGTCGTATCTTCTAATGGAACTGAAACCAAAGATATCATTCCTCCCACTGAGGCCTCTCCACCTCTCGACGTCCCACCAATTGAAGAAATATTACCTCAGATATTACCTGAGAACCCTACTACACCACTTATCCCCGATTTCACCCTCCACTAGGGGAAATACCGGTTTGGGAGACAATTCCCCAAGCTATCACTCAAATATCCTTCTTATACCCCCCACCGGGAGTACAAGCATTTCAGGTAGCCACAACGCTTACCCTTCCCAACAAGCACCCACCCACGATGGTTCCTCAAACATCCATCCCTCCTCAGTCAGAGGGAATCCCGATGCATATTCCAGTCCTAACTCCGACCACACCACCCTCACCCCCAATTTCCAGCGCCACTGCTACGACTGGGGGCAAACAGAAGAAGAAAGGGCCCACCACTCCACTTCCTCCCCGATTTCAACCTCCTTGTGCACTATGCGAAAGAGAGGGACACCCCACTAATAGATGTCCTTATCTTCTCGAGTTAGGTAATCTTATCCAACTCCCTCGATAAACCACATTACTCGTCACTTCTTCAAGCACACCAAGTGCTACCACAATGTCCACTACTACAGGAAGTAAAGGGTTGCGAACCAAATTTGCGTGTGTCATTTGTTCAGAGTATGGCCACTACATGCATCATGCCTAACTCTACCTTAGTTTCGACATACGTTAATGACGGTATGCCAAAACTTTCAGAAACATCCCTCTCCACCAACACCTTCCCCTACCCATGTCACCGACATCCATTATGTCTTAACCTCAGTCACTGAACGGATGAGATGCCCTTTCTCTCTTTGTGACTCAATTGCTCATTTCATGTACCAGTGTCCTTTGATCATTGAATACATGCGTCTTAAAATAACTCATATTCAAAATCATTCGACCACCCCACCTCATGTGAGGCAAGAGACTCCCCCTACCCCTCCTCCAAATACTCATCATTTCACTATAGCAGCGGGTACAAATGAGGTGTCATTGTGGGCCCCAAAACCATATATAGTCCCTTTTTCCAAACTTCCACCCTCAGTTATAGGAGCTCAGAGTCTTTGTTTCCTGATCCGTGTTCAACCACGGGATTAGGGTCCCACCAAATACACAGTCACATTCCTCGAGCCACCATATGCACTCGGCCCCAGGGGAGAATTTTTCTAACATCACGTCCAGGTACACATGCTCATGTTCAAAATTATCAAATAACTATTATATGTTCTTTACCTTCAGATATTCTTCACGTCGGGTATTCGGTTTTAATGTGTGCAGGTACTTGGTCATCAAAAACCATCACAACCCCTTCAGGTATATGTTCGCCACTAGCATGTAATCATTCCCTCTGAATATCAATTGCATCTTCCAGTCACACCCTCCGACATTCACCTTTAGGGTCAATACATCTGGCTCTACAGTACCATCACCTCTGCTTCATTTTGGTATTGTCACATGGTAGCACTCTCCCCTACATGAGTTGTCCCATTCATAGTCCCCCTTGGCACTTTGACACTCATGCTGCTTTTACCCCCTAGGGACAGGAGTCCCGATCGTCTTACGCATTTTCAAGACTGAGCCACATACTCCTTCTCATCATTTTTCTAGCCTTCCCAATGGACTCCTAGGTTATCTCATCTCGATTCTATTTTGACTGCACCTCTGCAGTATCATTAACCCTCCATTTCATCCACAATCAGTTTTCCCATCTTCAGATTGCCCTCCATTCATTTACCTCATACAGAAACCCACCCATGGGGTCCCCACCCTCCACCAGTTCTCTTCGCAACTTGTTCCCTCATAGGCCAATCCATATTGCACTGGGGCATTCATTTTTGTATTTTTACACTCATCCCAAATTATTCTTTATTTATTTGGCAATTGTAAAAAGCCTTTGTTTCCAACATTTACTTATCTTTTTGTCATCACCCTTGATGACCTTCCTTTTTTGGAAACGCAATCCATGTCGCCCTTGTTTGGGGCATCCACTGTCCTTTACTCATTCTGACATCATCTATAAACCCTGAGTATCCCATAGTCCATGTACCCCTGATCTCTGATTTTTTCCACTTTGTCACACCTTTGGCACAATTTAACCCCATGTCTAGTCATCCCCCTGACACTAGATACAGTTTTACGGTTTCCGCCACTCATCCTTCCAACATACCCCCAACCAAGGACAGTCTTGAGTCTCACCACCTCTTTACTTTGTCCATGTTCCCCATCAGTTCCTGATCTTATCTTCACATATTTCATGAAGCCCTTTTCTTCTTGGAGTTACGTCTCCCTATCTATTGACATCAACACAGTTTCTAGAAGGGTGACAATATCTTGACTCTCATTAAATTTACAATGAGGAGTCTCAGACGACACAGAGAGAACCATCATTTCTCTCTAATGTCGTTGACCCCCATAACATTTGACTTCAACAAAATCTCATGTTACGATGGGTGTTACTATGTGGCTATTGCAGTTGTTTCATACCAGTTGAAGACTTCTGAATTTGTTAGGCCATCAATGCCTATGAGTCATCGACACTTCTTACATGCGTCCTTGCCTCTTTTCAGAGTATGTTCCCCATCAGAATTGTCATCTTCCATTATCAAACCTCCCTGGAGGACGCTGCAGTTATTTACATCAACATACAACTTCAGTTATTGTCTTACATTTTTGAGTTACATGACACGAGCATGGGGCATGCCCGTCTCATTTGTATACACATTTTATTTTCTCTCCCTAGAGATCTATTTGGGTCCCACATTTTCCCCTCTCCCTCTGACAGGATCGCTCTTGTGGTTCTTATCAACACTCTTCATTACAATGGTACTCTCAGTAGAAGAAACATTGATGTATTTCTGCTATACGTATGCTCCTAATCTCACACATCAGGGGGCATCTGTTATCACTGAATTTCATCCGCAACATTGCACACAAATGGTTATAGAAATGAAATAGTTCCAAACACCTATTAGTTCACCTGCAACACCAAAAATGCATTTCCAAGAGGCAAAAAACTATACAACTGAACAAAAATTGACATGCGCTAACTCACTAAAGGAAGCGCGCATACAGTGTGCGGGCCAAAGAAGCCC
>JZKD02S1562111.1:97518-109535 GCA_000966675.3 Picea glauca
AGACAACCTTTGTAGCAAAGCTATTCATCGTGCCAAGAGTACTATGGAGCAACTGGAGAAATTTATTGTAATTGTTGGATCAATCAAAAATTTTTGGGGTCTTGCAGCCATTATTGGCGAAAAACTTGGAGCCAATCTAGGACAATGAAGGAGAGGGAAAAAATGGATCCTTCTTCTTTGTACTTTCTAGACAGAGAATCAACCACTACATTTTATTTTCCCTTCTTATAAATGATCTCATAATCATAGCTAAATAGCTTGTTCACCCATTTTTGTTTCTCTTGGGATGAAATCCTCTGTTCTAGGAAATACTTGAGGCTTTGATGGTCTGTTTTAATTTGGATTTGTTTCCCAAAGAGATAAGGATGCCATATATCCACAACATAAAGAATAGACAACATTTCCTTTTCATATATTTATTGGCCAATATGTCTCTCCAAGAGTTGTTTTCTAGTGAAGGCCAAGGGTTTACCCTCTTGCATGAGTACTGTGCCAATGCCTTTTCTGGAGGTATCACATTCAAGGAAAAAATTCTTGGTTAAGTCAGGAAGGGCCAAGACAGTATTCCAAGTGAAAGCATTATTTTTTAGGAGAGTAGTAAGAGGTGCTACAATTTGTCCATAATTATTAACAAAATTGCGATAATATCCGGTTAAACCCAGAAAACCATGCAAGTTCTTGAGAGTTTTTGGGCACGACCAATCTGGCATGGCTTCAATTTTCTTAGGATCCACCCTTACACCATCCTTACCAACAATATGACCCAATTAATTCACTTCCAAAGCTCCAAAGGAACATTTAGATTGCTTGAGAAAAAGTTGGTGCTGAGAGAGTAGACTGAGAACTTGATCCACATGGGTAAGATGGTATGTCCAAGTTTTACTATAAATGAGAATATCATCAAAGAAAAATAGGAAAAAATGATGGAGAAAAGGATGGAAAACATGGTTCACAAGGATTTGGAAAGTGGAGGGAGCATTATATAGGCTAAAGGGAATGACCAAGAATTCATAGTGACCCTCATGAGTGCGAAAAGTGGTCTTAGGAATGTCTTCCTCTCGCATACATATATGGTGGTATCCAGAACATAAATCAAGTTTAGTAAAATACTAAGCACCACTTAATTCATCCAAGAGATCATCAATGAAAGGAATGGGAAATTTGTCTTTTATGGTGAGTTTATTGAGGGCGCGAAAGTCTAGACACATGTGCCAAGTACCTTATTTTTTTAGCACCATGACCATAGGAGAATAATAGGAGCTGGTACTAGGGAGAATACCACCCGCGGCTAGAAATTCTTGAACAATTTTCTAAATTTCATTATTTTGGGAAAAGGGATGACAATAAGGGTGAACATTGGGAGGAAGATTGTTGGGGATGAGAGGAATGGAATGATCATGAACACCACGAGAAAGAATAAGTACCTGGGGAGTGGAAAAAACAACTTGGTATTTGGAGATGATACATTGGAGGTCAGGATGCACCACAAGTGTCTCAATTGCTTGAATAGAATGGAGTTAGGAAAGAATGTCAGAATGAACTTTTTTGAGGAGATTTTCGATTCGATGGGAACTAATGATCTTAGGGGATCCTGCTATGATTCCTTGGAATATATATTGTTGGCCCGCCTATTGGAATTGCATGGTTAATTCCTTAAAATCCATGAGGATGGGACCAGGAGTGCATAACCATTCTGCATTGAGTGTTGGTATAGGGGAAGACCCAGGGTTTGGCTCCAAGAGTGCACCAACAATCCCTAACTACTGGCCCTTTCAGAAACACCTACGAAGAGAATGCAGTCTCACCCGAAGTAAATATGGGGGGGTTTCAGGACAAAGATGTATACAACCAAGGGGAATATCAAGTGGATCTAGAACAATGCAACATACATATATCACTTATCAGCCTAGATCTACTCTGCACAACTATAGATCTGATCTAATACAACAATGAAAATAACAATATAATAATGAAAGAGATCAAATCATCAATCACACACATGACACAATATATACTTGGTTCACCCTCTCTCTAGGGCTACATCCACAGAACTATGTTTTTGATATATTAAGATAAAACATACGGTTCTTATCTGTGCTCTTAGCTAGTAGATCTTCTTTCTTCTTCTCTCTTTCTCTCCCCTTCCTGTACACCCAGCTGTAGGACTTGACCTTCACACCCACCTGAAGATCTTACAATACTAGAAGGCTCTCACACTCAACACTTCTCTCTCACAATACAATAATCTCTCATAACACAATACAACTAGATCGACAACAATATCGTACCAACCTGACCCAGGTCCTCTTGACCTTTATTTATACATTACAATAGCTCACTGACAACCTTAGGCCGAAACCTAGGTGTCAAAACCCTAGATACCAAAACCCTAGGTGTCTAAAACCCTAGGTCAACTTGACCCACATTTTTTCGAGCTTCGCCAGCCTCTCTTTCCTTCCTTCTCACGCAGTGCTCCAAAGCATCCAACGGTGGATTTTCCCATTTACTGATTTGTCCACGATCCTTATTCCTTGATGATATAGTGTTCTCGATATCCTCTTCCAACAACTTGCTTTTCCTTACTTCGCTCCGTCTTTTCTGCTCTTTTTCTCACTTCGACCGAATAAAAATCACTGTGTCTTCCGCGAAGTTTGCATTTCACATTTTCTTCCTTGATCTTCACTTGATTCCATAACCAAGGGCCAAAAGGTCCCCAACACTCACCTGTGACTCGTATCGAGGCACTTCAGATCCGATCCTTTTGTTTTTCTTCGAATTTAGACTGCGTAGTGCAGCCTTTGCTTTCTGCTCTATGCCTCCTCTCTATCCTTGTGCATACTATCTTTTTTGTGTCTGGTACCCATTTTCAACTGCACCTGGTACCTAGACCCTATTATTCATGCTTTTACTAAGAGTTGTGAGGCATCTAGTTGTCATAGTACAACTTCAGCTGACTCCCATTCACCAAACCTTCCTTCCATTCTCCATTCAATGTCTTCAGCTGTGCAACTCCTCCTTCTGTAACATAGGTGATCTCATATGGCCCAAGCCAATGCGTTATGAACTTCCCAGGATGTTTCAGGAACTTTTTTTCATACACCAGTACTAAATCGCCTTGCTTGAATGCCTTCTTCTTGATGTTCCTGTCGTGATAGGCCTTCTCTCATTCCTTCTAAACCTGTTAATGGAATCCTGCAATAAATCTGTCTTCTTCCAGTGCAACCAACTGTGCAAGCCTCTCACAAACAGCGACAGTATCATCCATGTCGGTGAATGTAGAAATTATTAAGCTTGGCACCAAGTATTCCATCGGGAAAACAACTTCAAGACCATAAGCCAACTTGAAAGGGGTCTGCATTGTTAATTTCTTACAAGTGGTCCTATAGGCCCATAGTACTGCAGGTACTCGTAAATCCCAATCATCCTTGTTCACACTGCAAATCTTCGTCAGCGTTATCTCTAAGATTTTGTTGAATGATTCAGCTGTTCCATTTTCTTGTGGATGATAAGGTGTGCTCTTCTGATGGTGGACTATAAATTCCTCAGTCAGGGCTTCAACTGTCTTGTTGATGAAATGTGTGCCTTGATCACTCACAAGGATCTTGGGGCATCCAAACCTGGTTATGATGTCATCAAATATAAAGTGTGCAACTGTAGTTGCACTACAGTAGTTAATTTCTCTGGCTTTGGCCCATCTGGTTAAGTATTCTATTGCAGTAATGATGTACCTTGCTCTTGTGCACTTGCCCGGTGGGTTTATAGGTCCCACGAAGTCAATGGACCACTTTTCAAATGCTTGTAGGGTCATCTGCAGTGCTAATGGAATTTCATCTCTTCTGGATGGTTTCCCAATTCTCTGGCATACATCGCAGACTCTGGAATAATCTTTAACATCTCTGTGTAAGGTAGGCCACCAGAGTCCTCAGAGTGTTATTACTAGCAACTCAGCTTATACTCAGACAAGAAACCTAGGAAACTCTATGGTAGATGAGATGAGGCTCCCTATATTTAGGGGAGATGGATTTGAATATCTCGATCAACATTGGTTCCTATGTGAAGCTGTGTGGAATATTAAAAATGTCACCGATGAGGCTGTCAAAAGAACTCAATTTAGTACCACTCTAAGGGATCGTGCACAGAGCTGGTACATGAAACTTGTCCAAGGACTTGCACATCCTAAGCCACTGAATGAGATCAAGAATGCACTGATTGCAGAGTTTAAGAAACCTAAGTCGGAGTCCCAATGTATTACAGAGCTGAAAGAGATCAAACAGAAGGTAGCCAAACCTGTTTGGGAGTTTGATAAGAGATTCAAGACCTTAACCAATCGATTGACTTTTTAGATCCTAGATGAGCAGAAAAAAGAATGGTTCATCGTTTCCTTGTTACCACACATCAGAGTTCCCTTGATGCAGAATAAGATTGCTTCACAGTGTGAGGCACTGGATATCTCCATGAAGCTCGAACCAACCCCCATGGGAGAATCCAGCTCAGGTATGAGCTAGATCTTAAGTCAGCTAAGTAGTTTGTCTCTACAGGTCGAAGATATGAAGAAAGACAAGGGAAAAGACAAAAGAGAAGACATCTGGTGTGTCATATGCAAATCAGAAGGCCATGACAAGGAGCACTGTCCCATGTTTCATGAATACTTGGCCTCGGGAGATCTGAGCCCTTTGAAGCAAGTCACATTACCCTAGTGCGAGGTATGCAAAAAACAGACACCACCCTGATGAGTGCTATTACATGCAGAAATACATTCAGACACCCACAAACTTGTATTGCACATTCTGTAAGTCAGTAGGGCATGATGATAGAGATTGTAGAGCTTATGATCTCATGCATGAAAGGTCAAGAGACATATACAAGATCCAAGGAAAAGTACAACAAGAAGGAAACACTACGCAGTACAACTCCCCAGGAAGAGAAAATTTCAATCCTTACGGTGGATTCAGAGGATGAGGATGAGGAGGATGTATGGGTTGAGGCCGAGGATAGATAATTTGTTATAACTATGCACAACATAGACACTTGGAAAGGGACTGTCATAACTCCTGTACCACTTGCAACTATTGCAACTCTTTCGAGCATGTTATAGAGGAATGTCCTATGCTGCTAGCTAAGCTTTAGGAAAGACGAGGACCCCAGTGAAATATGCAAGTGCAACTAATATATGATGAAACTCGCGGAGCAGACCCTAGAGTCACTGTTATCACTCGAGGAGGCACTGTTACAGGAGAGGATAGACTGATCCAAGGAAGTATTACAGAAGATTCAGTAGTCAGGAAAGATGCAGAGAAGACCCAAACTTTTGATGCAAAGAAAGAAAGACAAATATTTGAGGAGTAAAGAAAAGAGTTCAAAGGCGACCAAGGTTCTTCATCAAAGACTCGACCAGAAGTAAGAGAATATGGAATGCCTCAGGCATTTGATTAGTCTGCGTCGCTGAAAGAAGGAAAAGAGGTAAGAAAGCTCATGGAACTTTTATATACTTGTATTAAGTTAATTCAGGATGAGAACATTGTACAAGAGCTAAATAACTTAATCAGACAGTATGAGCTAGGAAAGATAGACCCCTTATTGAATAGGGTTGTACACCAAATTGCAAGAAGGAGAAGGAAAAATAAGAAATTACACTTGAATGCTCAAATAGGAGAGTATGGCATAGAATATGTGGTCCTCAACTTAGGGTCGGAGGTCAATGTCATGATGAAGAAAACTTGTGCACTAATGGGAAAACTGATGTTGATTTATTCCCCTATCAAGCTTAGGATGGCTAACCAGCAAGTTGTCAGTCCATTTGGACAATTGGAGCATGTCACTGTGGACATCAACGGAGTAAGAACCTTTTCTCTGAATATTCTAATTGCTTAGTGATACTAAAACAATAGGAGTATTAATAGTACTTACTTCAGCAGTCTACGTAGTTCCTGATGTTTCTGGCTCGTCCCGATGAATTTCTTCAGCTTCTCCTTCTTCTGCTCTGGTGGGGTATAATGTTCTTCGTCTATCAGATCTGCTCTTCTCCACTATAGAAACCCTCTTCCCCATATTTTTTCTTAAATAGGTTCTCAAGGTAAACCCCTCAGAATACTCTCCCACTGTGCATATGTCCAGCTTCTGTGTCGCTGTTTCTGTCCGAATTCTTGAACATTAGCCTTCTAAAATATAACCAATCTACTGTATCTTTAAGACATTCTTTTCATGCAATATAATTTTGATTCTTAACTTCAGAAAATGTAAGAATTTACCTCTAGGTCCCTTGAAAAAATATCTCTTGTCTTGGTTATACGATTCTACTCGATCAACAACAAGCTCGGTGAAACACCCTCCAATGGTGCTATCGAACCAGTGATCTATTGCTTGTGATACAATGTTATTGACTCTCTTAACCTTCTTGATCAGCGTCGATGTCCAAACCACAAGAGGTCTAGATCTGATCTTGAATTGGGCATCGACTAACCTACCTAACCACTCGTATAGCTCTTGATGGATTCCTCTGAAGAATATCTCTTGTATATTGGTGAAGATATATCTTCCTAACCAATCCTCTGTGTTACACATTATTTTTGTCATCCCTATGATCATTAATGATTTAAACCTATCTGTTGCCTTCAGAAGGGTCAGCGGCCTCAGTTCCTAAAGAGAGAAGGGAGAAGAACTTCTCCTGAGAAAAGAAGTTGTTTTTTCCTATGTAAAAACCTTATAAAAAGTGAAGTTCGCAGGTTGCTATATAGGCAAGGTGAGAGAATGACCCATTCTCGTAGGTTGCACTATAGCTAGGGTATGAGGTGTTCGCAGGTTGCTCTATAGCTAGGGTGCGAGAATTCCATCACGTGGGAAAAATGAGCGTTTTCTCGAATCTTCTAGAAGGAGAAACTTCTATGGTGAGGTGGCATCTGAATGGTTTGTATCTTACTCGCTTTCATGATTTAGTGGGATCATCCTAACCTCCTCACCTTATCCTCTTCAACTTATAAAAGGAGAGGAGTTCTCATGGAGAAAGTTAGCTTGAGCTTGGGTTAGCTTTGTTGGTTCATGAGCTTGTTCTTGATTGGCTTGGAATTATCAGCTTGGTTAGAGTGGCTTTGAGATTTGCTTTGTCAAGATAGATTGTGAGTAGCTATCAGATCTATGCTCTCAGAATTCTTGGAGTCAAAGTGTGTGGGGAACTAAGGATAGTTGGAAGGGACCTTACAACATCAAGGCCATGGTTGTAATCTCTCTTTCACATTTAATATGATACAATAATATGATTCTTTCCTATAAATCTTGTTGTGTTTTATTGTATGATTCCTTGATCACGTACACAGGTTTATATTGAGTTTATGCTATTACCATCACTTTGGTTGGTTGCGTTCTTTTGTAGGATCCTTCTTGTATGAGTGGTGGAATGAAGCTAGGATGGTGATGGCGAGAGGAAGTGACATTTAAATGGTATGTCACTCATCTCTCTTTAGTTAGTAAATTCAAGATCTAAAACTTAAGGAAAGCGTCATGTTCTGTCCTGTTTTGTTCTAGATCCAGGTGGATCTAGGGAGATCGGTTTGTGTCCACACTTACGGATTAATCCTAAAACACTATGTACTCAGATTAGGGTTCTTGTTCTGGGCTTCAGCGAAGTCCTTCTCTTGATCCTCTATCCACTTCTGAATTTCTGTCTTCAATGGAAACCACTTTGACATTCCCTCAAGAAGATTCCAGTCCCGACAACGAAACCATTTGTTGGTACAGGGGTAGACCCAGGGTTCGGCTCAAAGAGCGCACCAACAAGTCCTAACTACTGGCCCTTTTGGAAACACCTACGAAGTAGATGCAGTCTCACCCGAATTAGCTATGGGGGGGTTGAAGGACAGATATGTCTATAGCCAAGGGGAATATCAAGTGGATCTAGAACAATGCAACATACATAAATCACTTATCAGCCTGGATCTACTCTGCACAACTATAGATCTGATCTAATATAGAAATGCAAATAACAATATAACAATGATAGAGATAAAATCATCAATCACACACATGACACAAGATATAAGTGGTTCACTCTCTCTCTAGGGCTACGTCCACAGAACTATGCTTTTGATATATTAAGAAAAAGCATATAGTTCTTATCTGCGTTCTCAGCTAGCAGATCTTCTTTCGTCTTCTCTCTTTCTCTCCCCTTCCTGCGCACCCAACTACAGGAATTGACCTTCGTACCCAGCTGAATATATTACAATACCATAAGGCTCTCACACTCAACACTTATCTCTCACAATACAATAATCTCTCATAACACAATACAACTAGATTGACAACAATATCGTACCAACCCGAACCAGGGCCTCTTGACCTTTATTTATACATTACAATAGCTCACCGATAGCCTTAGGACAAAACCTAGGTGTCAAAGCCTTAGATACCAAAACCCTAGGTCAACTTGACTCATATTTTCTGGGCTTCGCCAACCTATCTTTCCTTCCTTCTCGCGCGGTGCTCCAAAGCATCCAATGGTGGTTTTTTCACGCTTGCTGAGTTGTCCACGATCCTTCTTCCTTGCTGATATGTCGTTCTTGATCTCCTCATCCAATGAATTTCTTTTCCTTACCTCGCTCCGTATTTTCCTCTGTAACACCCTCTTTCCCCCAATTTGTAAAAATAACTAGACTGGTCCAGAACTGTGGCAAAACTCAGAAATGTGAATATGTGATGTGAATGGACCTTGTGGAAAAGGTCGATGAATGTGAATAACATTATGAATTTATATTGGAGGACTGCTGAGAGAGGATGTGATGAAAAAGAGACCACGATGGCTGTAGAGAGGCGATGGAAGGCACCTGGAAAGGTGGCATTAACTTCCATCGAAAATCAATACCGTATTTGTACTTCACTGGCCTGGAGAACCAAAAGCGACTCACTGGCCCTGAATTTAATGTCTCACAGGATAGTAGGTAGATGGATCCTCAAGAATTAATGAGGGATGGGGAGGTGAACCACCCATCCGTAGAGCCGTCAGGCCTGACCAACGCAAGGGAAATCACGCCACATGCAACCTCGCAAGAGGATAAGGTGTGGGGGAGAAGCGATTGGGGGCCAGACGCGAGGGGAGTAAGAGAACTCTAGCGATATGCAGAATGAGTGATAGAAGAGAGGAAGGAGAGTAACCTTCGCTCATGGTCACTGGAAAACAGAAACAAAGTCTCACAAAATCGTGGTCTCAGCTTGGGGGTGGCTAGTGGTAAATCCGCTGGGAGTCGCTGAGCCTACGGTTGGGTGGAAACGAGTACCCCTCTCAGTAGTTTCATAACCTCTGGTGTTACTTTCTGATAAGTGTTTTGCCTTTGATATCTTGAAATATATGTATGTTGACATTTATGATCATAAGCTGTGAAATCATGAATGACTTCATTATAAGAATGTCTATTTGGTGTCTTGATCAGTAATGGTAGTCGTATGTTTATATGGAATGACTATGTGTGGCTTATGCTATCTTAAATTGTTATTTATATGCAAACTGATCTAATTTAGACTTCACGCTTGGTTCTTGGGAGAGAGATACCCTTATCTGCCTTAGATAGTACCTTGGGTAAACCTCCCCATAGAGATACCCTCCTTGAAAACATCCTCAAGAACCTGGAAGGAGGACGTGAGGGTGCAAGGCCCTAAAAAATCCCTGATAGGTATCAAATCGACGGAAGAGATCCCGTTGGGAGATATATGGTTACTCACAACCGTCAGATAAGAAGAAGAAGATGGAAATTTAAGTGCCTTAACCTTGATAGGTGGTGATCGACAGACGAGATTCTGTCGGGAAATATGAGGTCACTCATGACCGTTAGATTTGGTAGGAGAAAGTAGGATGTTAGGTGCCTTACCCCTGTGACTTTATGTGTCTTTGTGGGTAGCGAAGAGGTTAGGACCGTAGATCCACAAGGTCCATGAGAGCATCCAGACCGTTGATCTTTCCACGTCCAGAGAGTCGTGGGAGAGCACACAAGTTAGGAACCTGTCTGAGCCGTCAGATCTCGGTTGGAAAACCCGAGAGCCGTTGGATCTGTCAGGATATACCTGAGGGTTAAACCACTAGTGAATAAGGGAGAAAGCCCTAAAATGGATTTGGATCGTTCAATTAAAGGAGTCTACGTGTTGAGAGATTTCCCATTTCGGGAAATCCGGAATCGAGAACTCGGGAGTTCTGATGACGAGAGATCGGGATGTTCCATGGTGGAAACCCCAGAGCAGTCGTAGACCGTCCAATTTCGGGAGGCTACGTGTCGAGATATTTCCTATTTCGGGAAATCAGGAATCGGGAACTCGGGAGTTCTGATGACGAGAGATCGGGATGTTCCACGGTGGAAACCCCAGAGCAGTTGTAGACCGTCCGATTTCGGGAGGGTACGTGTCGAGAGATTTCCCATTTCAGGAAATCGGGAATCGAGAACTCGGGAGTTTTGATGACGAGAGATCGAGATGTTCCATGGTGTAAACCCCAAAGAAGTTGTAGACCGTCCGATTTAAGGAGGCTACGTGTTGAGATATTAACCGCATCGATAAATCGGGAATCGAGAATTCGGGAGTTCAGTGGTTGAGAGTTCAGACTCTCGTGATGATAAATCTCGATGAACGAATGATATTCTTTCGGAGGATCTCGGGGTCTATAATAACCGTCATATGTGGGGAAGAGACGTCAACTTTAAGACGGGGTGCGAGTGCACCTTAGGGTAAGTGGCAAGCAGATCTGGACGACTAAAGTCCACCCGCCTAGATCTACGGCTGAGGCTTCATTTCGGAGCCCTCTTGTTGTTCCGCCTTTAGCAGTGAGTGAGGGGTTCAGAATCAAACGTTCAACTCGGGAATGGTTAGGATCAATTCACCTTGATCAATGACATTCAGGCGAATTCCAGACCCCTGTTGCCATTCTGCCTTTAATGGGGGGGAGGGGTCTGGAATGGTGTGGCGTTTGAAGTGGGACCTATCTCCTGTCATGCCGCCCACCATGTCATTTTTCCCCTCTCTCCACCTGGACTCCACTCAACCATGCGACAGGGTCATTCCTGTTGGCCATTTTCTAACCCTGTAGGGATTCGTCCCTATTGGCCAGTTGCTAACCCTGCCGGGGTTCGATGGTTGCAGAGTCAAACGATTCGGCATCACTGAAGCACCGAGGCACGAAATACAAAGAGGCACCATGATTATTTGACCTACGATCGTGACCCACAATCACATGGGAATGGAGAGAGAGAAAGAGGTAGCTTGCGCTAGGCATCCACAGAGGATTCAGAGGCTCTAATCCTCGACAAATTGGTATCAGAGCATGGTTACAACACTCAACCTGATTGGGATCATGAACGAGTTGCGCATAAGCTCTGTTCAAAGCACTCCTAAAAGGAGTAACCCCCTAACTTAACTCTCTTATCTAGGATCAAAACTTGGAAACGAGAACCTGACTGTGTATGCATGTGAAAGAGTTATGAATTTATGCACAGGTTATAAAATGTATCTAACTCTTGACTAATAACCAACGTTTGTCTTTTCACCTAAGCAGACGATCAGCCGCAGGAATTTACAGACGCAGAGAATGGTGACTCACCAAGATGTGGGAGAAGGCTCCCACAATAGAGACAAAGAGTCTGACGAAAGAAGAGCAATGGCAACCCCTCCAGATCTAGCCGAGACTGTGAGGAGTCTCATGGTTGAATTGCAAAGCTGCAAGGCCGTGTTAGAAAAATAGGACCACGGAGCAATAAAATAAAACAAATGCAGAAACAAAACATAGAAGACACACAATACAAGAGAGACACAGATTTACGTGGTTCACCTAGTATGGGCTACGTCCACCAGAGAAATTGCTAGGTCCTTGCTTTATTATTATCCAGCAAATAAAGGGATACAACCTATAGCAAAACACGTTGTAACTTCCTCTTCTTTCTCTCACAGTCTCCTCTTTCAGAATAAAATATTCTCCATCATCCATAGCTGCAATACATTTCCCTCATAAAAGAGGGTTGCCTTCTAGGGCAAAAAAACCCTAACATAATCTC
>JZKD02S1562111.1:117183-149742 GCA_000966675.3 Picea glauca
TTCCTATTGGCCATCTGCTAACCCTGTAGGGATTCATTCCTATTTACCAGTTGCTAACCCTGCGGGGGTTTGGCAGTTGCAGAGTCGAACGATTCAACATCACTGAAGTGCCGAGGCATGAAATACAAAGAGGCACCACGATTATTTGACCTGCGATCGTGACCCGCAATCACATGGGAATAGACAGAGAGAAAGAGCTAGATTGCGCTAGGCATCCGCAGAGGATTAAGAGGCTCTAATCCTGTAGAAATCAATGAAAATTTGATTAGGGTAGTAGTTATGTGACATCCTCTCTTTTTCTCACTTCGACCCAATAAAAATAACTATGTCTTCCACGAAGTTCACATTTCACCTTTTCTTCCTTGATCTTCGCTTTCTTCCATAACAAAGGGCCAACATCGAGCACACTATCACAACCACCCATGTCAATAGAAAGCATATGATATTTTAGGTTGTACTACCCAATTTGGAGATGGAAATTTTCACAACTCCCCCCACATTTCATGGAACCTCCATTGGCAATCATGATTTGAAAGTTGTTGACTTCATGTATATAGAAATGAGTTTCTTGTGCAATATGAAGGTGAATAAAATTATGAGTGTTGCCACTGTCAATTAAGATGATGACCTTTCGATTATTAATGTAGCCAATGAGCTTGAGGATTTGAGGAGCAAAGAAACTAGTGAGAGCATTCAATGAAATGATCAGTTCTACTTCTGGTTGGTCAGAGGGAAGGGTAATATCAGTTGGCTTGGGTAACTCTACCATAGGGGGGATCTCAAGCTCTTCTTCAGAAACATCCTCATAGATTGCTATAAAAAACTTTTTTTCCTTACACTTGTGACCCAAAAAATATTTTTCATCACAATTATAATAAAGGCCCTTGAGTTGGCATTTCGTCATTTCAACCCAGGTTAATTTCTAGATCTTTAGGGGAGTGGGAGGAGGGGTAGGGTTGGTAGGTCAAGTGTGAGGAAAAAAGGAACGTTTGTGGGTCTAAGAAGAGACAATTTTTTGGGCTTCCTTAGCACGTTGAGTAGCTTCCAACCAAGTGTGAGGGTGAGCCATGAGGACCTGTGATCAAATTTCCTCTTTAAGGACACTGATAAAACATTCCCAGAAGAAGGCATCAAACATGCCCTTCATTATGAAGGCCAAGTGTTCAAAGGAATATATGAATTCTTCCACTATGCTATATTTATTCAACTTGGTCAAATGACCAATATAGTGGGTGTTAGTGTCAAAGTGATCATATAGCTCTGCCACAAAATGAGTCCAATCAACATACACATGGCGAGTCTTTTTATGCCAATGCCACCATTACCAAAATTTCAGATCCAAATAGAGAACACCATAACAAAGTTTGGCCTGATCATTAGTAATTCCATGCAAGGAGAAGTAATGTTCCAATTGAGTGACCCAACCAGTGGTATCACATCAGTCGAATTTGTTCACTTCAACTCAGAGAAGATGGGGGTCATGAGAAAGGGAATTGGAATGAAAGGCCATATTATGGGAAGAGTTCTCACCTTCACAGTGGGAAGGTTGTTTAATGGAGGGAGAGCCAAGGGAATGTTTCAACCAGTGGGTGAGGGAGGAAAATTCACTCTTAACTTCTTCCAATTCACCTGTAACTTTGGCCTCGAAGGTGTCCAAGCGAGAATTATTGGAAGTCATTTCAGAGATCAGTCTTTGGATGTCTACCTTGTGTTGTTTGAATTCATCTTGTAGGTGACAAAATTATTGGTTGCAAGTGGTGGCCATGGGTGAAGGAGGGGAATGGAAGAGGTGAAGTGGGACCATATAAAAATGAGTGAAAATTATATAGAGGAATGCAATGAGATAGGTGTCAAATAAGGGTGTCGGGAAGGGGTCGGGTCCACATGAAAAAAGGGTTGAAAATGATAGGTACCAATACGATCAGGGATAAGACAAGAATCCAATGGGATATGTATCAAATAATGGGGTGGGCCACGAAAATAGATCTTATATATTCTATTTATGTTTCCGTCTCAAGGGTTAGGGTATTCAGGGTTTCTACAGACAAGGTTTTTCCCTGTGCTATAGCTCTTTGATATATGTGCGGGATCCAACAGTAGTACTCGACCCAATATCTCAGGGCACCAACTAAGGAGGCTAGATCGTGCCCTTATCCATACAACCTAACTATCCAGGTACCAGAGAGTATCTTCCCAAGTGTTGTTCTCGGTGGCACTATAATAGTCATGTGGCCGATCGGTTTATCTATGGATGGATTTAGGGTATCTAGGTCAATTGGTATACATGTGTTGTCTCATGTGCTACCACTCAAAGGGGTACCAACAAGGGTTACAAGGGTGACCAACAATGTGTTCTTAAGTACCACTTGTAGTTCCTGCATGTATGCTTCCTTGTTCGTGGATTTATGCGTTGAATCACATATATATATAGCGTTAATACGCTGGAATACATCTAAACCCAGAACAAAATTACCCACAGTTTCTTCCAAGAAAGGTGCTATGATACCACTTGTTAGGTACCAAATCTATTATAATAGCATAAGCAGAACTATTGCAGTGAATAATAGTGGATTCAACAACATAAAATAGAGATACTGCAGAGAATAACAACGAAACAACAAATAGATGGATTCCACAACACTAGAATAATACCTTTATTGATAGGAAACAATGTTCACTTGCCTCTTCGAGGGGGAAACCTTCAATAGAGAAGAGCTCTATTACAATAATTCTCAAGACAAATCCCTCTCATACCTTCTACTCCTATTTATACTAATTCTATCTTCTAAAGAACATTCTAGAGGAAGATCTTTCTAGAAGAAGAAGCTTCTATTAGGTCTTCTTACATTGACTTGTTCATATTTATTAAATAGGACTTATTAACTAGTATCGGCCTTTATTACATGGAAATATATTATTCTACCTACATGAGAATTTAGGGGGTTAGGTCCCTACCAAAATTACATTAGAATTTTTTTGAGGGGAAAAACCTTAGTAACTTAGGGTGAATTGCTAATAGAGTAACATGGAAATAACTAACTCCTATCAATAATCAGTTGTTTGCAAGTGTAACTACCAAGAAGGAGGGAAAGGAAGAAAATATGTGATTAAGAGAATAATTTTCTTTATGTTCCTTGTATGCAATTCCAGATGTCTCTCATTTGCAAGTGTAACTACCAAGAAGGAGTTGTAGGAAGAAAATATGTGATTAAGAGAATAATTTTCTTTATGTTCCTTGTATGCAATTCCAAGTGTCTCTCAAGATCCAAATCCATTCTTCAAACCTACAATAAATGTTAAAAGGCAACCTTTCTAAAATCAACATATACATATTGATATAAATCATGATAAAAATAATAAATGCTTACAAGAATTTATATTAAATTGATTCTCACTAAGTATCATGCATTTAGTTCAACCTCCAACCATAAATTGAAGGTAAAACAATAAACTTATTACAATATGATTTGGGGGTGGGAAAGAAGAGATATTCATAAATTTATTAATAATGAATAACAAATAAAGATTAAACCTAATAAATGTTCTTGAAACATTCATCACCTGATTCTCGGTTCCTCCTATGTGGACCAATTATTTTTTTGTTCTCCACCTAAATTCTCCAACTTTTCTTAGTACGGTTGGGAAAATCTTTCATATTTTTTAATCCAACTCAAAGCTAGGAATCAATTCAGAACCAGATGGCTCTAAAGAGGGGAAAGAAATATAAATCTGGGGTTACTCCTCTCATATTTACTCCAACATAAACTTTCTCAATGATCTCTTCTTTCTCCTTATCCCAACCAATAACCCTTATTTATATCAAGAAAATATGGATAATATAGTTACGGGTGGAAATTAGGGCATAAAATGTTCATTTATTATTTTTTAAACTTTTTAGAATGTCCCTGTATGTTTCCGTAAGACAAATTGCAAGCAACTTGCTAGTTTTGTGAAGACAATTCATGAGCATGTTACAAATTCATGAGAAACACCTTTACAAAGGAAGAAAATGGTAATTAATGAAATATAGCTGTCTAGTAAGGTTATTCTAGTCAAAGGTGAGAAAATATATCTATAGTATAAGTCCCTTAATGTATGAGGTCAAAAGGGAAGATGATGGCCAAAATACATTATAATAGTGCATAGAAAATGGACAAATGAAACTAGGTGGAGTCTAACAAAAACAAGATCTAAAATGTACCTACAAACAAAAACCAAACTATCTAATAACTCTCTTCCCCAAGCTGAGCATACCCTTKCTTAAGTGGAAASAATAATGGCCACCTATTAGGGTCCAACCTCCCTAACCCCTCAAGTAGGTAGAATAATATGTTTWGTTATGTAATAAAAGTCGACATTAGTAAATAAGGCCTATTTAATAATGTGAACACGTCTAATGTGAGAAGACTTACTAGAAGGTTATTCCTCTAGAATGTTTTCTAGAAGATARAAATAGTATAAATAGGGGTAGAAAGCATGGAAAAGGTTGTCCTGGAAGTCAATTGTACTAGAGCTCTACTCTATTGGAGGTTKCCCCATAGAAAAGGCATGTGAAATTTTCTTTAGGATAATAAAGGTATCATCATTTGGATCTATATTGTCATTGTTCTTACTATTTCATATCYTTTTGTTTACTAATTTTGGTAATAATCTTACTACTACTTGTTGGCATAGGGGTAGASTAGGGTTCAATGCTTCAACAACGCACCAACAAAACCCTAACTACTGGCCCTTTTGGMAACAACTGYGAAGAAGATGAAATCTCACCCRAGGTAGAGGYAGGGGTGGTTGCAAGACTCAAGTGTCTGCAATCTAGCTGGGACACAGATCTGTGATTACAACACCTCAACAGAGMACTTAGCAGTTGTTATTCATCAGTACTTAATCTTAGTTCACAAYGCAKATAAACCCTGATTACAGAGCAACRCAGTATTCAACCAGATCTAACACATCCAAGTACTAAGCACATCAAAAYARATCAGATATAACATTCACTCACATGGATAAGAACTAAGMTATCATATSAGATATATCTAAAYATTAAGCACAAAGCATAAATCACATGAAMAATATAACAACCATAATGCACAAAGAAACAATAAMACARGATATAYGTGGTTCACCCCCAACCTGGGGCTACRTCCACTAACTCTTCTTCTCTTTATTGTCTTCCGTCAATCATATACATGCACAGAGCCACAAGATCCTACTCCRCATARGACAKGAGATYTKCAYGCACTCCACCARATCCTCCTTCCCCGACCTAGTTTACAACACAAAKCCCTCTTACAATCTACAAAAKATTCTTACATCCACTTGCACTTAKATCTACAAGTGTTYRACAYAGCGTGCAAAAAGAATTTACAACTATCACTTKCACTGAGCAAAAAATYACTTGTCTCATCATCTCTTACTTACATTGCCTAGCTCCTTATTTATACATTACAAAAAGGGCCTAAACATGGGTAAACCCATGGGYCGACATCCCCATACCTGTTACATAAAACCTATCCCCAAAAMTTCCCTAAAAAGGGGCCAAGATCCCGTGATCTCTKCTTCGACTTGCRCTCCACCTTCGACCAGCCTYCYGAAGTCCCAAAAAGAGGTCAAACATGACCAAGGTTATTCAAAACTTGGTCAAGGGCCAAYARRTCCCCAACACTCACTTGTGACTCATCCYRAGTCACTCTGACTTGGGTAACTYTGCCTCAAACTMYTCGAGCTTGTCTCRAGCTGCTTCAACCTGCTGCTTCGCCAGGGCCTCCTGCTCGGTGAACTCTTGAATAACTKCCTCATTCAYCGGTCCTTCCAAGCRYTGTCCAACTGCAACGACTACTTGTTCCAWCTCTGCTCCTYGTCCTTCAATCTCCTCAAACAATTGGCAAGATTCATCCTGGACTAGCTGAAGCTTCTRAGTCACTTCCATGACTYTKCTCTATATGGCATGGACCTGCTGTTGAACAGTGCRTTRTTCCTGGGATCTTTTCATCCTCTTAACTGCCGACAKGAGCTTCAACTGCGCTTGCACTGATGYTGCTTTCTTCTTTTCCTCCTGGAGCTTTAATTCCAGTATCTTTAGTTYAGGGTCCTCGGTAAGGCRCTCATAATTATGTGCACTTTGACTGCTAAGTTGTTTACATTCCAAGGCTAATGCCTTGATTCTTTGTAMTKCTCTTCGAAMAATTTCTTCTCTCTGGTMTCGCACTTCCTGTGAAGTGCTTGGCACTRTTTGTAGCTCCAGATCTTCTATTMTCTRTTGGAGCTRCTAGATGGMTTCAACAAGATTCACTACTTGATTCTCCAYTGGGTCTTCCTCWTTTTTCTCTAAGCCCGTCATAGAAYGAAGTGCTTTGTTGACTGCTTCTTTAACTCYGACCTACTATGTGAGCAACTRTTCTTTCTCCTGCTGAATTTGCRCTCTATCTTCTGCAAAMTTTTCTTGGAGGGCATCTTTTTCCTGCTGTGCAACCCGAMGTTGCTCTATGKCTTCCTCTTGTACTTKCTTCAGGGCCATCGTGGCCTGTTCTTTTTCTTCTTRGATATGACGAAGGCAAGCTTCRGTCACATATGCTAATCTRTGGAGTTGGATAGGCTCATCTCCCAAMTATGYRGCTRGAGTGAAGGGCTTGTTGTACCCCTCTCAGCTCTAATTCAAGCCTTTCATACATGGTTTCCTATTTTKCTTYATTTMTCTGCAAAATATCTTCCGAGGCRTCCGATATAGCTGTGATAATGAAGTTGAAGTCATCGACCRTGAGCACAGTGTGCAACTTTGGCTTACYAACTTKGGACTTCTTCCATGATGTAGGTTTTGTGGGGGAAACCTTTATTTTATTRGATGTCTCRGCCTCATCAACGRGATCTSTAGGAGGTTGTACTTCTCCTTGTTTYTRTTTATCTTCTTCTCCCTTGTCTACTTCKTCATCACCTCCTCCTCCTGGTGATTCTGAAGAAGTTTCCTCTGATGCGCTRCTCAACTTTTGTACCTCTTCTRTCTTCCTCCTTCTGMTACTTMTAGGTGTATCATACTCTTCACGGGTGACCACTAGACTTCTGATTAGATTAGGGTCAGATAGTTTTGCGGGGTCAACAGGGATAAGGAGCTYTGKAGGCCATTCCTTAGTTATTTGTTCTAGGTCCTTCTCTATGAGCTTATAATAAMTTTGTAGTACTTCTTTGTGTTCRYCTTTGCGCGCAGTGATATAGATAAAATKTCTATCTATGTGGAACTTCACAAATGGCCTGAACCTGTGCAGGGTGTTCGACATCATAYGAGGGACAACCTCAATAACCCTCTTCAACTGCAAGTAGTAGGTGTGGAAGACCATGTTTGACTKCCATCATTTCCCCATATCGCTCGAATACCAGCGCGTGGTGACCTTCRCGGCTAAGGGTTCAGATGGATCRATCTCAGGGAAGGTYGCACCTTCCAGCATCTCCCAAGCAATGAACGTGATGAGGATCAATARCCAACTRAAGTRGAACTTGTAGCCCTRATMCTGAGCTTCACGRTAGTCTTGTTCTAAYGRGTTAACTAAGTAGMTTTCCCATTTCATKTGTAGCCACTCCACTCATTTTCYTGCGAGGTCAACAACAAATCCTATGACCTGYGTGGGTCTATTTTTCTGGACTARCTTACCAACAATCAACTCGCAAGCARGGYRCASTGTGCCATTMTGGATGGAGGCTWCCTTGTAKCCTCGMTTCCCCTTCTCCACATCGYCGTAGGTATATTTAATMTTCTGCACTAGGGTRTGGTATGCAACCTTCCCTRGGTAAAAGTCTTGCGGTTTTGGTCTCTGCATGCTCAATCGGGTGATCCGATGGATCAACRTCGGATCGATGGTGATGTGTCTRTACAACCATAGAAAACCGCCATGGAAKCTCGACAACAKGAGATTAACGCACGTGTTAAACTCCTGTTACCTTCCAAAATGGGGTATTTTCATCACGTTTAKAATAGTGGACATCGCGATGTCCATAGTCCATGGTTGGGGGATGATCTTTGACTTCTTCCCATTTGTTCTGGTCAAATATCTATGAGGTGCGAGAATGTTGTAGTTCTTGCGATCTCCTAGGTTGAAGTCATTAATGTTCAACGTCAGAATCTTATCCAGCTGAGGCTTGCGTGTGCGTATACCCTTCGGGAGGTACACAGTAATCAAGGTGTAGTCGAAGTCCCTTGGGACACTGTCACGACTCACTGTGCTGACCAGAGGCGAGATGTAGTCGGGCAGGATGGATGGGATGAGCTTCGCGTTCGCCAAGTCTTTGTGATGCTTGGTTCATTTCCCTGTCGCAGCTCGAGATGGTCCAGATCCACGATTAGTTGACAGGGAGGCTTGCACTCCTCTTGTCGATGAAGCTTGAATCCCTACGGACATTACCTTTTCAGCCATTAAATCGATTAGGATTTCCTCTACTAAATTTTATACTGCATTGAGTTCGTCTGACATGCACGCTCGAGATCGGATAACTCAGGTCGATGAACAAATGCTCAATACAATAGAATAGGTGGTGAAGTCTCAGTAAACACAACGTGAAAATAGTCAGCTCTCTATGGGCTCAAAGAATCATTGTTTGCAAAAGTGTTCTCAATACAACGTGCAATGGGATAAATAGACAGTGTTGTAATATATCCCTCCAACAGACAAGAAGCCTTCATCAATGCATTTCTGTCCATTATGGCGTGGTCCCAATGGTCCAATGGTGAGATTTCTGATCATAACTATCATTCTAACCATCTGAGGTGTCAATCTAACGGTCATAATGCCTCCAACGGTCATATTGGTCTGCCATGGCGAAGTGCCAATCTAAGTTGCTCTGATATTTCGGTGAAGTTCAAATTCTGGAGACCTTCCTTCTATGAAGTCTTCTTGGGAACTTCCTATAATTTCTCTAACTTTTATTTCTTCTTGCTGAGATTTCTATACTTCTTCCCTATGCTCCACGTCTCGGTATTCCTCTTTCCATTCTGATTCTTATCTCCTCTTGGAATAGTAACTTCGTGTTGTTGATGATCTTTCCTAGGGTTCAAGGAAAATACTTCTTCTTTGTATGGGGTAGGTGATCTACTCTCCTGTACAGACAAGTGTTTCAAGTCTTATTGTGTTCTTTCAACTTTGACATCCAAGTTTCTGGTTTTGAACAACTTCGACCTGTTCTCCTGTTTTTCGATCAAGTGCGCTATCCTCCTAGTCATGAAATATTTTAATTCTTTCTTTTTCTATTGTAGATCTTCTTCTTCTTGTTTTTTTTTAATCCGATCTTTCTCAATCCAAGTTTTTCCTAGTATCATAGAAAATGGGGTGTTTTTCTCAATAAATTTAACAACCTCAAATTATTCCTTTTTCAAAGTTCCATGAGAACTCATAGATATCTGGGTAAGTCTTCCACATAGGGTTATCAACTTTCCTCTAAATAATCCTATTCCTCCCAATGAAGGAATCATAGCAGGCTTTCCCAAAATTTCCCAAGTTCTTTCTGTCATGATATTCACCTGTGTTTCCTCATCCAAAACACAATCTATGTTGAAGTCTCCTATTCTTGTTTCTATGCACTCATTTTCTTTGAAGATCTCTGAAAAGTTGATATCTCTGTGATCATTCAGGGTTTCTTTCATCTGTAGTAATACAATCTCTGATTCTTTCTGGGTTTTTGCCATGGTCTTAGTTTCTTGGCCTTCCTCAGGGTTTTCTTGTCTCATATTCATTCTTTCAACCTTAACAATCATTCTAGGGAAATCCAAAACTTCATGGTCCATAAATTTACAACAAAGACAAATATGGTTTCTACTAGGGTATTCCTTAGCAATATGTCCCAATATTTTGCAACTGTAACAAAGAGTTAATCCTCTCTTTCTCTTAAATGATCCCCAACCTTTCTTGTATTGTGCACTAGGATCATAGCAGCTAACCTGCAAAACATTCTTTCTAGGATCCTGCATCCATTTCTTAGTCCAAACATTCTTTCTATGCATAGGAATAACATATCTTTCACAATTTCTATCAGATCTACTCATATCAAATCTTCTTTCTTCTAGCTGTGCCCTAGTTTTCAGACTAGGAGAAAATTTATCAAACATACCTAGATCCATACTCTTGAAAAAAAAAATTCCACTTATCTTATCTTTATCAGAGCACAAAGCTTTAAGATCTTACCTCTTTTCTTCAGATATTGACACTTCTTCTTAGAACAGAGCTTTATCGGTCAAGCAGAGTATTGGGCACTAGGGCAATAGATCTACACAATAGAGCTTTATCTTTTCTTCAGTTCCCAACAATCACAGTTTTAGGTCTCGACAACAGAACCATTTGTTGGCATAGGGGTTGACCCAGGGTTCAATGCTTCAAGAGTACACCAAAAAAACCCTAACTACTGGCCCTTTCAGCAACACCTGTGAAGCAGATGAAGTCTCACCTGAGGTAGAGGTAGGGGTGGATTCAAGAATCAAGTGTTTGCAACCTATATGGGACATAGATATGTGATTACAACACGTCAATAGAGAACTTAGTAGTCGTTATTCATCAGTACTTAATCTTAGTTCACAACACAGATAAACCCTAATTACAGAGAAACACAGTATTCAATGAGATCTAACACATCCAAGTACAAATCACATCAAAATAGATCAGATCTAACATTCACTCACATGGCTAAGAACTAATATATCATATCATATATATCTAAACATTAAGCACAAATCATAAATCACATGAACAATATAACAACCATAATTCACTAAGAAACCATAACACATGATATACGTGGTTCACCCCGAGCCCGGGGTTACATCTACGAACTATTCTTCTCTTTATTGTCTTCCATCAATTATCTACATGCACAGAGACACAAGATCCTACTCCACATAGGATAGGATATCTGCGCGCACTCCGCCAGATCTCCTTCCCCGATCTAGGTTACAACACAAATCCCTCTTACAATCTACACAAGCTTCTTACATCCACTTGCACTTAGCTCTGCAAGTGTTTAACACAGCATGCACAAAGCATTTACAACTATAACTTGCACTTAGAAAACAATCACTTGTCTCATTGTCTCATCGTCTCATCGTCTCTTACATACATTGCGTAGCTACTTATTTATACATTACAAAAAGGGCCTAAACATGGGTAAGCCCATGGGCCGACATCCCCATACCCGTTACATAAACCCTAACCCAAAAACTACCCTAAAAAGGGGCTGAGATTGCACGATCTCTGCTTCGAGTTGCACTCCACCTTTGACCAGCCTGTTGAAGTCCCAAAAAGAGGTCAAACATGACCAAGGTTCTTGAAAATTTGGTCAAGGGCCAACACTACTCTACATATTTCCTTTGGTACCTTACAAGTGGTATCATATCTCTTTTCTCTGTAGATTTTTAGAGACATTTTTTCCATTCTAGAGACATGTGTCGAGGGTCTTTAAAGCACATTGATTTGTGATTCAGTGGGTAAAAATTTAGTTGGGAAAGAATACACGCAGGAAATACAGTTGGTTTCATGTGGTTACTTGAAACACATTTTTTCACCTAGTTGGAAACCTATTTAACCTTTGTTGGTACCCATTTGAGTAGTACCACATTAGAAAACACATGTACATGACCATTCATTCCCACATACCCTCGAGTATGTAGGAAGTCCCATAGGTCTCCTGAAACAAATTGTATATAATCCAATCTACCGCCTAACTGCTATAGTGACACCAAAAACAACACTCGGGAAGACTAATCTTGCATACATAAGTAGTGGAGTAGTATGGCTAAGGGTACGATTGAGCCTCCTTAGTTAGAGCCTTTAGATATTGGGTCAAGTACTACTATTGTACCCCATTGATATATCAAAGAGATATAGTACAAGGAAATCCCTTATCTGTAGGAACCCTCAAAATCCTAACCCTTTCTGCCAGAATATAACAAAACATAAACAAAGTGGAAATTTTTCACATCCAATGTGCACAACCCTACTTCCTACATCAAGGTTGTGAAATTCCTACACAATTTTAACTATTAATAATTTTTTTATTTTCTCACATTAGTATTATTTAGACTGGAGTACAACTATACATGAGTTTCAAAAAAAGTGTAGTGTTCCCAATGGCACTCGTATTTGGGACCTATCCCATTGGATTACTCTCTTCGCACTAATCGTAGTGGTACCCCTCACTCATAAGATTTTTTTTGTGGACCCACCCACCCTTTTTGGAACCCTTATTTGGGACCTATCCCACTGGATTCCTCTCTTCCCACTAATCTCCATGGTACCCCTCATTCGTAAGCCTTTTGTTTTTCTATGGACCCACCCACCCTCCCTGACACCCTTATTTGGGACCTCACCCACTAAATTCCTCTTTTTTCACTAATCATTGTGATACCACTCTCTCATAAGCCCTTTCATATGGACCCAACAACCCTATTTTTCCCATGTATTTCTCTGATGGCCCACACCCACAACCAAGACCTTGACAACCATGTAACGTACCAAGCCTTCCAGTCTAGGTCCCTCTACAACAGATTCTCCTTATTTATACCTCTTATACCAATATATAACATCCCCAACCACCCAAGCTGGGCCATATCACACACTTCTCCAAAAAAATGTTTTGATACCAATCTTTAATGTCATCCAATTTACTACAGAACAATGTTATTATAAAATACATTGTGCAGATTCTACTCTAAACATAAGTCCGTGTAATATCACTTGAAGTAACATGCTCAGCCCAAGCTTGAGTCGCACCACAGAACTTATAATAACATAAGCAAATTTCTCCTTTTAACACAAATTTAAGAAGTGGAAGTAACTCAAACAATTGCACACTAGTGTACTAATCACACAACACTACTCCGCAACCATCCTGACATGACACACCAAATCTATTCTCCTTATGTGCGCAAACGTCTTCCAAGGGCACACAAGCAAATCCAGTCTCTCATGCACACAATGTATCCTCTACATGCATGGCCATTCAAACATCTTCTTGAATTCTCAGACCAAAATCATACGGTTAACTTATAGGAAAACTATCAACATATGTCATACTCATGCATGTCTACAAATACAGGCTATAAGCACCATACTTACATGCGCAAACAACATTAAACAAAATTAACAACAATGACTTATATACGAAAACATACAAGAATTAAACCATATCAAACATAGATAAATATGCACACATAAAATGAGACAAGCACATAAATACACTTATCTTTTATGGAAATCACCAATTTCACACATAACTTAGATGTTCCTTCCAACCATAGACTTTGTTACGCATAAGATTTCAGGAACTGGTCACGCCCAAGATGGGGCTTATCTCCATTAGGGAAAAAGGGTTCCTAGTGACAGACTATGATTTGATACTCAATAGAATTGATTAGTCCAAGGTGTCCACTACTACAACTATCCTACAGTCTCTCATTCCCCATAAACCTATCATACCCAAGGAAGTGTTCCCCTTATTTTCTCAACATTCCTTCAGTTTCCCCACTCCCCTTCCAGGGTTACCAACAACAGGTCAAACATGAAGTCTTTAATCCATGCAATTAATTCCTAGGTCACCATGGAACAATTCTCAGCAAATCTCTCACGCAGAGAGACTGCTCATAGGCCTAACAACCCACCTCTTCAACAAAAAATCTCTCACCTAGAGAGACTGCTCATGGGCCTGACAACTCGCCTCTTCGATAGAAATAATTGGATTATAGTATAGAAACCCCTTACAAGATTCTATGTGTAGATAAGGTAATAATCATATTTTCCATACCGTCCGACCCCCTTCTACTCACGAGAGCCTGAAACATGAATAATCCCCCAAACAAATTCTCCAAATGAGTTTTTTTTTCAAATACACTAAGGCTCAACAATATATATTTCATGCCTAAAACTCTACACTTGTCACCTTTAGAAGTAGCTTAAGCAACTTGGTGACTCATTCGCTACCCTCATGAACTTAAGATAAAATAATTATCCACAACTTTACACTTTTCTGAAAATTTTATAAAATATTCCCTAAGACTTAAGTCTCACCCTCTTTTCCCTTTTTCGATGGAGTCATCCCTGCATATCATTTCATCTGATTCCGTCTACGCACAATGATTTATATTATATTAATAATTGAGTATGATTACACTTACATGGATAGGTGCACTGACAGATATGCATCCCAACTCACCAACCACATAATCACACAGGGTCTCTAACCTAAATACATATACAATCATACATATACATATATATAACTTGTCTAGGTGCGCACTCCCGGGTCATTCCAGTGCACTTACCCAAGTGCACACAACACTATAAATTATGTGCACTTACCCAGGTGCACACAACACTATGAAATGTGTGCATCGTGTCTTTGATAGAAATTCTTTGTGCATTACTCATGTGTGCGCAACACCAAAAATTAGTGCCAACAACTCACCATCCTATATGTACATTTACACTTACAATTTATACCATGACTCACTAGCCTATATGTACAATTACAAAGGGTTTGGATCAGGGACATTACATTCCCCTCCCCCTTATTTATGCACTGTCCTCAGTGCATCATATACACATGTATATACAAAATTTTTAAAAATCTTCAAGAAAATGAGGATGCTCTGCTCGCATAGCATTTTTGCCCTCCCAGGTTACATCCTCAGGACCGTACTAGGTCCATTGGACCTTTACTAGCTCAATGGCTTGATTCTAGAGCTTCTTGATTTTCTGATCCAATATGCAAATCGGTCACACTCGAAAATTACCTTATGGATCCACCTAAATCACATTCAGATCAATAATATGATTAGCATTAGGTACATACGTTTTAAGAAATGACACATGAAAAAAATTATGAAAACACAAGGATGCAGGAAATGCAAACATATATGCAACAGGACCAATCCTCTCTAGGATTTAAAATGGCCCACAGTAGAAAATTACCAACTTATAACAATTTTCCAACTTCAGGGAACTATGCCTGGTTTTAACCTTCAAAAACACATGGTCTCCCACTTTAAACTCTCTATGGGTTCTGCCTTTATCTATGCATATTTTTCTGCCTATTCTTGGCAACCTTTAAATTCTTCCTTATCTTTACCATTTTCTCTTCCATTTCTCAGAGTAGATCTGGCCTAACTACTATGTGGTTTGTTGGGTTATCCCAACTCACTAGCATCTTGCACTTTCTACTGTAAAGTGCTTCAAATGGGCTCATATTTAAAGATGGATGATAACCATTATTGTAATAAAAATATACCAAATGAAGGTAGTCTTCCCATTTTGATGGCTTATCCATCACATACATTCTAAACATATATTCAATCACCCGATTTACCCTTTCTGTTTGACCATCTGTCTCAGGGTGACATTCTATTCTAAAGTTTAGATTTGTCCCAAATCCTTTGAATAACCCTTTCCAAAAGTTCAAGGTGAACTTGGAATCTCTATCAAACACAATTGTCTTAGGTACACCATGCAACTTAGAAATTTCTCACATGTATATCTCCACAATGTTGGTTTCCTTGCGTGTTTAATTCACTGGAATAAAATGGGCATCTTTAGTAAGCTTTTCCACCACCACCATAATAGAATCATGTTGCTTAGAAGTCCTAGGAAACTTGGTAATGAAATCCATGGTTACAACTTCCTAATTCCACTCAGGAATAGGAAAAGGTTGTAGCAAACTAGTTGGATGTCTGTGCTCAGCCTTGACCTTTTGACATTCAAGGCATTTGGCAATAAAAACAACAACTTCCTTTTTCATACCTGGCCAATAGTATTGATTTTTTACTACGAAAATTGTGTTTTGGTAGTCTAGATGTCCAACATAAGGAACCTTATGCATCTTTGAAAATATCATACTTTTCAATTCTTGATCATTTGGCACATATGATCTGCATCTATTTATGAGGATCCCATCCTCTCTTAGCTCATAACCTTCAAATTTATGCTACCACATACCTTGTTGTAAAGTCGCCTTTATGTCCACATAGTTCGGATCTAACTTGGAAAATTCTAAAATTCTGCTGCACAAATTTGATTGGTAATGCTAATGGTTGTAGCATGCATCTCATGCACCCTCTTTTGAGTGCATCCACCACCTTGTTCTATTTTCCTCTGATATGATTTATGTCAAATTGGTACTCATTGAGGAACTCTAACCACCTACTTTGTTTGGCATTTAAACTTGTCTATCCAAACAGATACTTCGGACCACTATGATCCGTCCTCAACTCAAATCTTTTACCCATGAGATAATGTCGCCACATATTCAATCCATGCACTATGGCTACAAACTCTAAGTTATGAGTAGAATAGATCCTTTCATTATATTTTAACTTTATTGATTCATAGAACACCACATGTCCATTCTGACTCAGGATTCCACCGATCCCTTCCTTGCATGCATTCGTACATATAACGAAGTTTCCATTTGGATCTACAATTCTCAAAATTGGCACACTTGTTTGTTGTACTATGTTGTCATTGATGTCAAAGGATTGATGTCAAAGGGTTGATGTCAAATATTGTCTTAGTAATGTGTTTGTATCATTGATGTACTTATTGTTGGATCATATGGCCATGGATGTAATTGATGTTAGAGGGATAATGTCATGAGGTGTCATAGTGATGTGTTGTCCTGGTTTGATGTTCCAGATGGATTGATGTATATATGGGTTGATTTAAAGGTTGATCATTGTTGTCTTGTCATGGTTGATAGGAAGTACCAAATGGATGAACTCCAAAGTGGTCCCCTTATGGTGAAATCCCTCACGGGAAGATGCTTTGCGAAGTCCAAATGGTTAGGTGGTTGAGAAATCCTAAAAGTGTGGTTATAGAACCCAAGGTTGTTTGAAGAATAATGTTATGAAGACCAGTGAATTTTTCAGTGAGACTATTCCATATGGATAGTTCTTGGCATGCCATTTCCGATGATATGTGGAATGTCACATAACTCATCACGGTTAGAGAGTTATGTCCATGTGGAGTTGGAGAACCCTCATGTGTTGTCTAGAAGCCCCTAGAAGGTCAAAGAAGTCAAATTATTATAGAAGCTTCTAGAAGAAGTTGACTAGTAAAAGTGGTTAGTCATGGGTTAAGTGGTTTCAACATGAAAACAATTAAAAATAAATTAGTTGCAACTATAAGTGGAGAGTTTACTATTTGTGGAAAAAGTGGTTATAAGTGGACAAGTGGTTAGAAGTGGGTTAGCCCAAAAAGAAGGAAGTTGGTTAGAGTTGGTTAGATGAGGAAGAAAATTGGAGAAGTATAAATAAGAGAGAAAGGGTCTCTTGTGTGGTGAATGTCTTGAATATATTGAAGATCTATTTTTGGTGAAATATTCATTGCAGGTACTCATGGATGAAATAGAAGTTTCGTAAGTCTGAGGTTTGACGACGAAAGTTTCAGAGGTTAAAAAAAACATAGTTTTTTGAAGCTGTACGTGGGATGCAGTGGGCCAGGGTGCATACATACGCATGCTTAATAAGGCGAGGATGCGTATACTTGAAAAAGATAAGAAACGTTTGATTAGATGCTAGTTCTAGGTCCCTAAAGTTTGAAGCAAGTTCCATATCAACATTCTACAGGTTCAGATCTGCTACAGAGGTTTTGGCATGGGTACATATTGTATCGATGTTTAGATTTTCTCATGGTATGCTGAATGCTTGAGGCATACTTTGTATGGTAGTATTAATGTCTGAATATGGTAGCTGGTTGGTTGAGTGGTTCTATTCTAATGTGGTTGAGGGATTTCTATGTTGTGTAATGGTGCATGCATGAGGAAAATGCATAGCTTATTGGATGGTATAGATATGTTTGTGATTGGTTATGGTAAATATTGGGTAGTGATAGGAAGGTTGTAGTGATAGGTCACAAGTGGATGTGATGGAGGTAGAAAGGGTCTAAAGGGCTAGAAGTTTGAAGTTTTAGAAACCCTAGTTTTTGAAGGTGTACATAGGCTGGTGGATGGAAGAACGTGTACATCCGCATGATGAAGTATAGGCAGGTTGTGTACATACATGTACTGCAGTATAGACAGGTTGTGTATCTATTGATAGATTATATTCTTTCTACAATATGGGTATTTTACGTGAGGGTTATATTCCTCACATCTCGGTTGGTGTTGAGATACACAAGTTGTGTCTTGCATTGAGAGTTGGTGCTCTATTTCAATTGGTGCTGATAAAACCCAAGGATTGTAGTCTGTAATACAAAAGAAATGTATACATATATCTAGTGTTCCTTATGTTATTTATTGTGATGGTGCATAGCTCTTTATTATTAATGTATGTCATTGATATATATTTACATGCAAGAAACTAAGTATGAATGAAAGTTATAAGTAATGTTGTTGTGAATTGTGATTGCTAACTAAATGTTTTTGAGAAGTGTAAAAAGAGCCTCACACTGATTCACCCCCCCTCTTAGTGTGGTCATTGTGTCCAACAATTGGTATCAGAGCATGCCTTCACCATAAGCCTTAAAAATCTTGAAGGAGATCCATGGACACACAAATGGATGAACATGTATATGTAGTTCTCTTCTCTGATAAGAAAGATTATTCAACATGGAGGATAGAAATGAAAAGGTATTTGAAGGTAAATAGAGTAGTTGTTTGGAACACATTTGTTGGTGGAATAGTTCCCTCAAAGAATCATTCAAAAGATGCATCCCAAAGGGAAGAAAATAAGAACGATGTAATAGCTCTCAAGAACATTTTCAATGGATTCTCAGGTTTTGTCAAAGAAAGCATGGGATAATGTACTTCCGCCAAGGATCTATGGATGAAGCTAGAGAAGGTATATCAAGAAAAAAATTCCATCAAGGACAATGAAGGTAAAGACTCTCCAAAATTCTCTAATTGCAATAATTATGAGTGTGATGATGTTGAATGTTCTTCTACAAATGGAGAAGAAAATCTATATGTAGTTTGTGTAGAATCAGTTGACAATTATCTTATAGATGAAGAAGAAGATTTGTTGAAGATTAAAGATAAAATTTTATCTGAGTTGGACGATGTTAGCTATGAAATAGGAAATAGTTCAACTTCTTTTGAGTATCTTGAAAAATAAACTAAGGAAATCATAGAAAAGTACCCAAGGCATACCATGGCACTAAAGAAAATGCTCAAAGAACAAGAAGAAAGTAAAAAGACTCAATTAGAAGAAAAAGAAGAAGATATCAAAAGAATAAAGAATGAAATAATTATTCAAGAAGAAGAACATAAGAAGGTATATGATGAGCTTAGCAAAATCCTTGGAGTTAATTTCAATCTAAAGACACATATTGAAGAAGCCAAAAGGATAGAGGAACTATGGAAGAATCAAGTAAATGAAAAGGAAGAGTCATACCATAAGTTGGAAGTTGAAGTTGTTGATCTCGGAAAGCAAGTAGAGAAATCAAACACTCATCAATTTCATGAACAACTCAACAATATTGAATGAAATCCTAGATAGCCAAAGATCTTGAAATGATAAATCAGGTATTCAATACAACAAGGAAGATGTACACTTTGAAGCTAGTGCTTCCAAGAAGCATGATACAAGTCCTTCATTCTCAAAAGGTGGAAGAAAAGATGCAAGTCAAGCACCTACACAAAGAAAGTAAACTCTCAAAATAACAGAGAAAAGAAGACATCAAGAAGCCATCTTTACACCTCACAAAAAATTTCAAAAGAGAGGCACCTTTAATGTGGACACCAAAGAAAAGGTATGAAAATGTTTTTCATGGTCATTTCTTCTCATGTAATGAATATGGTCACAAATTTTTGGGCAGACATTATGAAAAGAAAGATGTTGGAAGATTCCATAACATCCCAAGATGTTGGAGATGTAATCAAGTGGGACACATTGCTGCACATTGTCACACCATGAGATGTTACAACTGCAGTGGGTTTGGTCACAAGGCTCAGGATTGTTGGAATCCATAAAGAAAGTAAATGAGGAGTGCTTTATATAGCATGGAAAGAAGAGCACATGAAACTAGGAAGGAAGACAATGTTGAAAAGATGGAAGCTTAGGGCTCAAGTTCTGAGAAGCTTGGACACATTCAGAAGTGGATGAAGAAGAATGAACAACCATAACAGAATGGAATGCATGAGGCAGACTTAAGCTTGACATTTTCTGAAGCATACGCGGGCTCTTATGGGAGAAGTCGCGTACATATGCGAGGTGACCTATAAAAAGGTCACGTACATACACGAGTTGTTTGTGGAATAGGCTGTGTACCTGTGGTAAAATCCTTGGAAAAGAAGGTTATTCAAATGAGTTGCAATATGGTTTGATGGTATAACTCTGTTTTGCAGGGTCTGACATGTTTTGTTACAGGCTTTCATGATTATATGCTGGCATGTGTGTTTGATGTATGTATGGTGATAATATGTGGTTGAGTGTTGAAGCATATGTTTGATGCCTATATTGAATGCATGGTACTAACCCTAAAGTGTGGATTGAAACATTTTATGTTGAGGAACAATGTTATTTATGTTAGTGAAGTTATGGCACCTTGTCTATGAGATATATAACGATAATGTGATGCTATCTAGAGATATATAATTGATATATTGAGGGACACTCTTGGTACATGTTTAGAGGTATTGTTGTTGCATTATACTTGCTGTTTTGAGGAAGATATGTTGTAGGACATGGTTGGTACATAGGTGAGCTCCATTGACATATCTTATGATGTATTGTTATAGGAATATTTATTGGATGTCTTGGTGCATGAATTTGGCATGTGGTTGAGCTACATATTGGGACATGTAGTTGATGAGTTGATGAGGTAGTTATGTTGTACATCATTGATGAGTCATAGCTTGATCTATAGTTGATGCACTTGATTTGGTACATGATGTATGGGATGATATAGTTGAGATACTTGGTTGATATATTGATGGTTGAGATACATGATTGTGGCACTTGGTTCATGGTAGAGGCATATAATGAGTGATATGACACTTGTTTTAGGCACATGGTTGGCATGTTGGTATAGGCATATGGTTGGTACACAGTTGGCACATGTTCTTGGCATATGGTTTGTACACAATTGGCACATGTTCTTGGCATATGGTTGATACACTCCATTGATGATATCTTATAGTATATTGTATGGCATTGATGTACATGGGTGTTGTGCATGGTTGGCACACAGTATGGCACATGTTGTACATGGTTGATGTTTTTTTCATGATTCTCTATTCATTGTTGACATATCTGTTTCTTCATGATGTATGGTATGGAACAATTTTTATGCATGGACAGGTCCAAGGATCGTCATATGAAGAGTAGATCATTATTAGGAAGTTGATATATGTTCTGGTTGAGCAATATAATTTGTAGCAAAAGCAGATTGCAGTGGTAACATATTGTTCATCTTGTAGAGAAGACAAAGGGAGACATACCCACAAGGGGAGTTATTCTTCTTCCAATGATTGGTTGCAACAACATGATTCCAGTAGGAGAGATGATTGGAATCCATTCCATCGTCATTGCATCAGAGTGATATCCCTTTTCCAAAGGGGGAGAGATTATTTAGAGGAAGCTCAAAGGAATCCAGACAGGGGCATCAACCCCAAGGATAATTCAGGTAGGGGGAGCAGCCCCAAGGAGAGAACTACCCTTTTCCATTGATGTCAAAGGGGGAGATATAGCCATATTGATGTGGAGAGATGAATATTTATTAGGATCATTCCCATGTCTAAGTGTTGCCATCAATGATTGGTGTTGACATCAATGTTGGTGTTTCTATCAATGTCAAAGGGGGAGATTGTTATACTATGTTTTCATTGATGCCAAAGGATTGATGTCAAAGGGTTGATGTCAAGTATTGTCTTATTAATGTGTTTGTATAATTGATGTATTTATTTTTGGATCATATGGTCATGGATGTAATTGATGTCAGAGGGATAATTACATGAGGTGTCATAGTGATGTGTTGTCCTGGGTTGATGTTCTATATGGTTTGATGTATAGATGGGTTGATGTAAATGTTGATCATTGCTATATTGTCATGGTTGATAGGAATTACCAAATGGATGAACTTCAAAGTGGTCCCCTTACGGTGAAATCCCTCATGGGAAGGCGTTGACATCAATTTTGGTGTTGCCATCAATGCCAAAGGGGGAGATTGTTGTACTATGTTGTCATTGATGCCAAAGGGTTGATGTCAAGTATTGTCTTAGTAATGTGTTTGTAACATTGATGTATTGATTTTTGGATCATATGGTCATAGATGTAATTGATGTTAGAGGGATAATGCCATGAGGTGTCATAGTGATGTGTTGTCATGGGTTGATATTCCAGATGGATTGATGTATAGATGGGTTGATGTAAAGGTTGATAATTGTTATCTTGTCATGGTTGATAGGAAGTACCAAATGGATGAACTCCAAATTGGTCCCCTTATGGTGAAATCCCTAATGGGAAGACACTTTGCGAAGTCCAAATGGCTAGGTGGTTGAGCAATCCTAGCAGTGTGGTTAGGGAACCCAAGGTTGTTTGAGGAACAATGTTATGAATATAAATGAATTTTTCAGTGAGACTATTCCATTTGGATAGTGCTTTTCATTCCATTTCTAGTGATATGTGKAATKCCACATAACTCCTCATGGTTAGAGAGTTATGKCCATGTGAAGTTGGAGAACCCTCATGTGTTGTCTAGAAGCCCCTAGAAGGTAAAAGAAGTCAAATTATTCTAGAAGCTCCTAGAAAAAGTTGACCAGTAAAAGTGGTTAGTCATCGGTTAAGTGGTTGCAACAAGAAAACAATTAAAAATAAATTAGTTGCAACTAGAAGTGGAGAGTTTACTATTTGTGGAGAAAGTGGTTATAAGTGGACAAGTGGTTAGAAGTGGGTTAGCCCCAAAATAAGGAAAKTGGTTAGCRTCRGTTAGATGAGGAAGCTACTTGGAGAAGTATAAATAAGAGAKAAASGSTATCTTGTGTGGTGAATCTMTTGAATATATTGAAGATCTATTTTTTGTRAAAGATTCATTGTAGGTACTCATGGATGCATCAGAATTTCAGTAAGTTTGAGGTTTGACGGTGAAAGTTTYGGAGGTTCATAAAACCCTAGTTTTYTGAAGATGTACAYGGGCTGCAGTGGGCCAGGGCRTGTACATATGTGGGRTGAAKAAGTCCAGGGAACACATAYTTTAAAAATCCAAGAAAATMTTGAGTAGATGCTAGTGCCARGTCCCTAAAGTCTGAAGCAAKTTCTAGATCAACATTCTACAGGTTCAGATATGCTACAAAGGTTTTGGTATGGGTGATTATTTTCTTGATGTTTATATTTTCTCATGGTATGGTGAATTCTTAAGGAATTCTTTTTATGGTTGTATTAATGTTTGAATATGGTAGTTGGTTGGTTGAGTGGTTCTGTTCTGATGTGGTTGAGGGATTTCTATGTTGTGTAATGGTATATGCATGAGGAACATGCATAACTTATTGGATGGTATATATATATTTGTGATTGGTGATGGTACAGATTGGGAAGTGATAGGTAGGTTGCAGTGATAGGTCACAAGTGGATGTGACAAAGGAATAAAGGGTCTGAAGGGACATAATATTTAAGTTTCAGAAACCCTAGTTTCTGAAGTTGTATGCAGGATGATAGAAGGAAGAACACATACATCTGCGTGTTGTAGTATAGGAAGGTAGGGTACATACGTGTGTTGCAATATAGACATGTTGCATACCTATTGACATATTGGATTATGTATACAAGTTGGGTCTTGTACTTGAGGGTTGGATTTCTCACATCTTGGTTGGTGTTGAAATACACATGCTATGTGTTTCATTTAGAGTTGGTGCTCTCTTGGAGTTGGTTCTCTATTTCAGTTGGTGCTGATAAAACCCAAGGATTGTAGTCCGTAATACAAAAGAATCTTATACATATATCTGGTGTTCCTTTTGTTATTTATTGTGATGGTGCATAGCGCTTTATTGTTAATGTATGACATTGATATATATTTACATGCAAGAAACTAAGCATGAATGGAAGTGTCAGTCCTAAAGTCTACACCTGACTACTAAAGGGGTAGAGTTACGCCACCTCAAGTTTTGGAATGGTTGCTTTAAACAAGTTCAGTTTGTTGGTCGGTTGGAGGGTTGTTTTTACCAAGACAAAAACATGGTTGGGTTGGCAAGCTAATATGGTTGTAGGTCCACTTTGGCTGGTGGCACACAAATAATAAACAACTAAGAAAAGGGAGGATAAAAAAAGGAATAACAAAAAACAACTCAATGATTTAATTGTTCCAAGAAGTCTAAGTCTTAAAATAATATTTCAAGGCATAAAAAAATATCCAAACACAATTACTCCCACAGGTTGAAATAAAACAAACCTTAACTAAAGCATTAGTTGTTTTCTAGATTGCATATTAGTAAAAGATGAGTTATACAATAGCTGAAAGGAAAATGAAATGTATTGTGTACACATCAATAATTGCAATCAATATAATATAAAAACACATATAGATTTGAACATAAAGCACAATGTCATCAAGATCATATTCACCAGGTAGAGATCTTAATCCAATCATAGAACAAGTTCAACCAGTTTGATATATTATTTTCCTTCCCAAAAACCGAACCCTCCATTCATACAAAAACTACATATTTATAAAATTTGTAGAGGTCCTCTTCCATCTAAAACAGAGGCTTAAATCTACACTATAAGTTGGAGAACAAGTTATTGACTTGAGTAAATATTGTTGGAGTATAGTAATGCATACTTCAAACTTGACTTAACAAAAAGGAAGTGGTTCATATAAAACACAAATGACCACTTATTATGCCTTAATTTAAAAAGTCTTGAACTTAAAGAACTAAAACTACTACTGATGATAAAAATAAACTGATGCATATGCTGAAGTAAACTGAGCTTTGAAAAAACTAACTAGTACTAATAGAACTAGGTTCTAAATCGAGCACTTCTATCCATGCACATTGTTGGAGGCCAAATGGGAGATAACTGGACATACAAGTATCTTCTTTAGGTACTCCAACGTTCTTCTTCAAATTATCTCCTTTAGTTAAATAAATGACATTATGCGGCTGGAGTGAAGGCTTTTTTGATTTATTTATTTTTTATAATGTTTGTACACCAGAAATGAAATAACCAACTATCTAATTGAAAAACAAAGATAACAAATAGTAAAATGTGTTTAGATTACAAGAAATTCCTATATTAATTAAACTAATAAAATAAAACGAGCAAAATAACCTATAATCGCATCTCCTGTTCGTCCTGTGTATAGCATCCAATTTCACTGTTTGATGAGGCAAACCCGCAACAGATCTTACAAATGCTTCTCGTAAACACGAAGCAGTAATGATTGAATGTGAATGACATAACATATAAGATATGTAGTAACAACAATTTTATAATTTCACAAATGGCCACATTGAGATAAATCCTGGTGTGAAAATTTGTGTATAAATGTTCAATGAATAAAGAAGATGAATCTTCTAATCTCAAATTTGAACAAAGCAATTACTGTATGTAATATATGGGACATAAAACACGGATATCATATAAATTTCATCACACCAATATGCAATAAACCATGATATCTAAAGTAGTCACAATCTAATTGCAAATCGAAATGCTTATAACTTGAATAAAAACACGATATATAGAAGCTAAAGCTGTGCAAATATCATCTTCTATTCAAGTATGTCAATCATAAATCCATAGTTTTTTGCCTCCAGGCAGCAATGATCTCCATTTTACAAAACAACACATTTATATAGGTTACAGGAACAAAACGTTTCATGTTGATAACATCTAATTTGTTCCAAAAAATGTGGGGGATGCAACCTCTCAGATTCTACTTGATACCAAAAACTAAAAGCCTATTCTAAAAAAACACAAAGATAGTATGCTGAGAGATGCCAATAGTGCTTCAAATATCCTTAGGAATCATAGGTTCCTGAAAACACATAAGAATAAAAGATTTCAGATGTATTTTCAGTTATCAAAACAAGTAATTCGAATTTTTCTAACTAGCTACAGAATCTCACGATTCTGTAGCTAGTTATAATTATAACTAGAATCATATTTTATTGAATCAATCAAAACAAATAAAGGTAATATGTGCAAACAAATCATTTATCCTAATTTGAAAAAGACAAAATCATCCTAGACTTATTTTAAAAAAATCATACCTCAAATTAAGGGATTCGACTTAATCAAGCAATCTTTGAATTTACTATTGCAGTCGCTGCTTCCATGTTCTTAAAAACAACAGACCCTGTGGTTTTTTGGCATTTGTCTTTGGTTTGAGCTACGGATTGAAGTCTTCTATTCTCCTTCGTTAGCAAATTCACCTAGTCTTCCAAGGATTTAAGGTGAGACTGAAGTAAAGGCACATCTTTGTAATACCTATCGATCCATGATCAACATTCATTACATTGCGGCTGAATAGACTGTGTATTAGTAGTGATAGTATTAACAGGTGGGGAATTTTCTGTTTGACCTATAGGTTCATTACTGATTTTGATTCCAGGGAAATCAGGATTGTCCTTTAGACACGGTGGAAGGTTTGTAACATATTCATAGGGTTTATCAGAGCAAAGTCCATATGAATATGGATATTCTTCGGCTAGGAATCTTTCAATTTCCAAATTAGAATCCTTGCTTAACACAATTGCATTTTGGTCTGCATAGGGTTTGGGTTTACTTTGGGCACATCGTGAAACCCAACGAGCGACCCTTTTACTCTTATAATTGATATCAACGTTGCCTTTACAATTTTTCGTTGTGGATTTTTTAATAGTCTTGACACCTTCCTTTGGATACGAATTTGGTAGAGTGTCGGGTTGGGTAGTGTCAGGATAGGCCGAGGGTTCCAAATTAGAAATAGGATCACAGGGAAAGAGTGAAGGAGGAGAGATGATAGGCTTCATGATGGTTTCTGTGACGACAGACTTGTCAACCTATCCCAACTCACTGCTATCGAAACCATTTTGTAATAGAAAAGCATCCCAACAATCATTGTTTAATTTCAACTGATGTATAATAATAATCTTGATCAAACAATGATGGAACAGACTAGAATCAGACTTCTGCCTTTTAAAACGCTTTGCCATTTTGTATAGACTTTGAAGGAGAAAATAGGGCATGTTCAGGGGGAAATCGATAAAACTCATAAGCAATCGCAAGTGATATAAGAAAACTAACCCATATCTCCCCTCACAGGTAACGAAATATTTCACAATAGCTAACAGATCATGCCATCTAGGTTTTAAAGCTGAGACAAGCATACCTCAGTCGCAACTGGTAATTCTCCTTGAGGTGAACGACAATGACCAGGGAACCTCTTCAACCTTTGAGTTTTTGAACCATTTTTGTCCCACAGTTGGTAGACCGGTGGCTTGGCTTATAAAATCTTCGTTTAACTCAAGCTGGATGTCTCCTATTTTTTCTCTGCAACCGTCGAATGTCAATGCAAATTCTTGAGTAACTCTTAGATTAAAACCCTCGAACTTTTCAACAAACACACACCAGCCGTTCCTTTCTAGGTCATCTCTGGCATTGTCAAATGATAACAATGTCTGGATGTCGTTGGGCTCAATCCTCACCATAGGAGCCATGGCTAACAACAAGGAATCAACACAAGGTTCAGGGGTAGGGTTTGATAGAATAAACACAGAGCCATCGCCTCAAGTTTCCTCACTGTAATGCAAAGATAGCTCGAAATGGTAGGCATGAGCGTTAATTACCATGCGTGTGAGAGAGGTCATGTAGATAGAGGCCATGCAAAACTATAATACCACGATGTACTTGGAATGAAACCTCATCATAATGGTACACACAATGATCATAACAGTTGAAAACAATAGTATGCATATCCACGACTTGATCACAAAAAATAATATATCAAATAAACAATTGAATCAATAAAATTTTATAAATCAAAACCCCAATGACATTAGTAGAATACTAAATGAGTGGAGGTTATATACTCATGTAACCAAGGCATGTTCAATACCAAGGGGTTATAATCATGAAAAAAACTATGTTCATAGCGAAATATGACAATTCGACAATAGACCATATGAACATTAACCCTTTAATCAGAAAAAAAAAATCAAGTATGAATTCTAGCTGTTATTTTTCATGCTTACAGTCATGAAAACAAAAATAAAAAAGCAAGTATGTAGAAAGCGATGAGTAACAAGTGTTGTTTAATGATAAAGGTTGTGATGAATAACGAGAATTTAAATACCCTGTGTAGGCAGCTTGTAAAAATAGAGATTATATTATCGCTGCTAACACAATACTGCAACAATGGTTTCCTCAGAAGCGAAAGAGAAGGCAAAGAACTCTTTGGAATAGTTAGGGCTGACCAATAGAGGGGATGCAACTAAATATTTCTTGATCCTTTGGAATGTTGATTTTACTTCTGGTGACCACTTAATAACATCATATTTCTTCAACATGTTAGTGATAGGCCTTATGATTTCAACAAAGTTTGGCACATAATGCCTTAAAAAATATATTCTTCTTATAAAAGACTTAATAGACTTCTTATTTCTGTGGATTTCAATTTCCTGAATGACATCAAATATCTTTGGGTCTATTTTTATTCCTCTTGCTGATATGATGTGGGCTAGGATATTACCTTCCAGCATGGAAAAGTGGGACTTCCTAGGATTCAAAGAGATCCCATACCTTCTACATTTCCGAAAAATATTTTCAAGGTGTTGTAAATGTTCATCATCAGATTTGGGGAAAGTGGTGATGTCATCCAAATATATGACCATGAATTTGACTTTTCCCCCCACAAAGGCTATGTCCATGGCCCTTTGAAAGGTGGCCCCTGCATTCATTAGTCCGAAGGGAATTTTTTCATACATGAATGTTCCCCATGGGGTGGTGAATGTTGTTTTCTCTTTCTCTTCTTCACACACTGCTATCTAGTTATAACCAGAGTATCCATCCAGCAAGGAAATCCTGTGGGCACCTACTACTCTTTGCAAAATATGGTCCATCTTGGGCAGGGGGCAGTTTTCCTTCAGAGAAAACTTGTTGAGATTTCTAAAATCGTCACACAAGCGTATTTTCCCACTCTTTTTCCTGACATGTACCAAGTTGGCCACCCAATCCGAGTACCTCAAGGGAACAATAATTATGGCATCAAGAATTCGTTTCAGCTCTTTTTCAATAATGGACATCAGCATTGGATTAAATTGTCTAATCTTTTGTCTGAATGGTTTAGAACCAGCCTTCAGAGGGATCTTGTGTTGGATGATGTCAATGTCATATGTATTCCAATCCTCATATGACCATGAAAAACATCAGCACAATTTTTCATGAGGATGGCATACCTGTCTTTTTGTTCCACAGCTAGTGCCTTGGACAATTTGACTATTTTGGGATTTTCAGCAGTCCTGATGTTGCAACCCATTACCTCTTCTTTTTTATTTTTGATGGAAGCTTCTCTGGAGACATTATTACTTTCAACAACCTTTCCAGTGGAACTAGACCCCTAGGGATGTGATTTGTTTTAAGTTCCACAATGTTGTGTCCATCCACTTTGTTCAGTAGATGAGATGTTTCATGATTTTCTGATTCATCCTCTTCACCCTCTTGATCTATTGAGATACTGGAGAATTCTTCAATGGTATTCATAAACCTTTGTATATCCAAATCATCACTAAATACTTTCCAGTGCTTTATGTTGTCTAGTATTGTTGTCCTATGTCTGAATTCCACTTGATACTTAAGATTTGGACCAATGGGAGCTTTGAAGGTACTGGCAGCCAAGGCCAAATAATTTGCCTTCTAATTTTCCTCTCTAGGAATGAGGGATATGTTAAATTCTAAGAACAAGTTGTCAACTAGGTCCCATACCTCGTTCCTGCACTGCTTGAGCCTATGTTGTTTATCTTGATAGATGTTTTTGACTTGGTTGATAATCAACTCAGAATCACCAAAAAATGCCAAACTGTCAATGGCCATGTCTTTGGTATCCCTCAATCCCAGCACTAAAGCTTCATACTCAACTATATTGTTAGTAGTCTCAAATTCCATCTTGTAAGAGAGCATTATTACTTCTTGTGAAGGGGAAATGAGGACTATACCAGCCCCAAAACCTTCCTTTGATGAAGAGACATCAAAATACATCTTCCATACCTTTTTCTGCTGATATGTTAGTGACTATTTTCTACATTTGTTGACTGATATTTATGGTTCATCATCATTTAAATGGAAAAAATATGACCCGATCTCATCCTCAACAACAAAAAATGGATAGTTTCTTGGATTCTGGTGATCACTGATGATATATGCCAATTTGACCACCCTGTATATCCTCCTATGTTCTCCTCCAAAAACAGGGATGATAGCATATGTGAGGTCCATTTGTAATGATCCTCCAAACTTCTTGGCACATGTCATGGAAAAGAGCATACAACACTTGGGGGGGATGTCATCCACAACAATTCCCATCACTACACTTTTCATGGGTAACTATTCCAAAGAAACCACAAGGTCTTTTGTCAATCCAAAACATTTCACTTTTTTAGAGTCAAAGGAGTAAAGGTCTTGGTAGGGCTTGGTGATCTCCAGACCTAGTTCCACCATTACAACCTTAGGCATAACATTGTGAGAGGCACCTGAGTCCATGAGACAATTATGTAGGATATTTTCATGGAAATTTAAATATATGTAGAATGGTGGAGAGGCATCAAAACCATCCTCAATGTGTGGACCCACAGTAATGGATGGGTTTTCATCCTGCAGACTGATTACATCAGAAGTTACAACAAAAATAGGTGGTTGTAGAACCTTCATATTATATTTTTTGAATGGCTCATTTTTCAACAATTATGACAAAGGCATATAGACTTTTATTTTGCTCAACTCAAGCTCTAGGATGAAATAGGCTTGTGGTCTTTCAAATTCCTTTACTTAAGGGACAATCGGTTTAGATGGGGGAGGTTGGTGAGATTTAGTCAATGTACCCTTGCTTGGATTTTTCTTGGGATGAACTTTTGTTTTTTTGTTCTGATTAGAGGTGGTGGATTTGGGAGCCCCTGTTCTAGGCCTCAAATCATAATTATTTTGGGGCTAGCCTTGAATATCAAATTGATTTGATAGTTGTGCTACCTCATAATCTTGTTGTGTTAAGTGACTGGTATAAAAATCAGTTTCATTGAAGAGTACATCAACATCATCCACAACATCACTTTCTACATCTATTTCCTCAATCTGATTTTTTTGGAAAGGGGGTACTACTCTTTTATCATCAACATTCCTTTTTTCTCTCTGCATTATTTAGGGGGCATCATTCGGCCTCCTAAATTGGTTTGGATTTTTATTCATAGACCCTTGAAAATATCTGTTTGGTTGCTTAGATTCCCATTTCAGATGTCAAATCCTTTAATGTTTTAGTCATTTCAACAAGTTTAGGATCAGATGTGGCTAGGTTAGAGGAGGCATGGGAATCTTCCCTTTGTTTTTTATTGTCTTTATCATATCTAGTCTTTAACCTGTCTGATTCTAGGATGTTGGACTCAACCTCAGTGGTTGCTTCTTGCATGGAAAACAAGGTGGTGGACCTTCTCTCCCCCAACATAAAGGATAATTATGCATCAAATGCATTGGCATACATGATCTTGGAAGAGGCTTCAGTTGGTTTTATTTCGTATGGGATTCTGCCATACATCTTATTGAATATCTTGGTGAAGTATGAAATAGAATCACCATTCTTTATCTTAAGAGCCCCAAACTTAGTGATGTAATAAATATAATCTCTTCTATCAACCCATTGATTTATGAAATATTCATCTAACACATCAATATCTGTAATGGAGGCTGGAGGGAGATCTCAAAACCATTTCCTTACTTCCCCATCCAAGCTCTGTACAAACAACCTTATCCACACATCTGCATAGTCAATGTTGAAGTTGTCTACAAAGTTGTAGAAGGCTACTAGATGCTCCTGAGTTGTGACATCCCCTTCCCCATTATATCTTGGAAAATATTTCATATAATCTGTGGCGGGGACTGCATGTAAACCTATAGGAAAAAATAGGGGTGCATATCGGGAAACAATTATGGAATCCATCCTATTAACAACCATTGCTTGGGCAATTGGAATCTGAGGTTTGATTGGAGATACAATGGTGGAATTTGAATTGGATTATGAAGTAGAGGTGGGGTTTAAAGGTATTTGAGAGTCCTTGGAAATGTGATTCTTAGGGTTAGCAATTTCAAGCTACTTTTGATAGTGGATAAAGGTAGACTCTTTAGGTGCAGCTTTTCCCTTGAGGGATGAGGTATATCTATGAGATAGGGTGGATTTTCTTAGTTGTCTTTCTGGATCAGATATTACTGTGTCCTTCTTAGGGTTAGGATGGTCCTTAGTGTCTTTTATGTGCTCATATTTGGATCTCTTGAGTCATTTTTTGGGAGCCAATATTTATTTTGTGAAGTTTACTCAGTGGAGTCACCAGGTGAAAGGTGGCAGTCAGTATGTGCCTGATCTTTGTTCACCATCAAAGCTCAGAACTTCTCTATTTCATTCTCCAGGGGAAAATGTTCAATTTCATCCCCGA
>JZKD02S1562111.1:157706-178943 GCA_000966675.3 Picea glauca
TCTCTCAGTGTGGTCGGTGTGTCCAACATTGTTAACAAAATTTTAAAGTGATGAAAAATCCTTGCACCATCCAGATTCCATTCAAATCGCACACCTTTCTTTTGCAAAGATGTAATTGGATGCACAATTTGTGAGAAACCTTCAATAAACCTTCTTTAATAACCATAAATTCTCATAAAGGACCTTACCTCTGCGACTTTTCTTGGTGTCATTCATTCCTCAATGGATTTTTTCTTTTTCGGATCCACAACTATTCCATCCTTGGAAATAATATGACCCAAATAATGAATTTTTCACTGATAAAATGAGCACTTGATCAACGTTACATAAAGTTGATGCTCCCTCAATACTTGCAACGCCATCCTCAAGCATTGATCATGCTCCTCTTCATACTTTTAGTAAATAAGTATGTCATCCAGAAATATAATGAAAAACTTATCTAAATAGTCTCTGAAAACTCCATTCATCAAAAACATGAAGACAACTGGTGCATTTGACAATTCGAAAGGCACCACTGTGAACTCATAATGTTCGTACGTTGTTTTGATGGAAGTATTATTGATATATTCTTCTTTAATTCTCACCTGGTGATCTAGATTTGAGATCAATATTTGAAAATATTTTCATGCCATGCAACTGATCAAAGAGGTCATCTATCCTTGGAAAAGGATACTTGTTCTTTATTGTTACCTTGTTCAACTTCCTGAAGTCGATACAAAGTCTTAGTGTACCATCCTTCTTCTTCACGAACAATACTGGGGCACCCCAAGGTGACACTCTTGGTCATATATACCCCTTCCTCAAAATCTATTAAAGTTGCATATAAAACTCCTTCAACTTTGACATACTCATCCTATAAGGAGTCTTGGATACAGGCATTGCTCCCAATATTAGATTTATATAGAAATCAATATCTCTTTTCATTGGAAACCCTAGTATCTCTTTAAAGATATCCTCAAGATCTTTCATTACTACACATTCTTCAACATTTGGCACTTTATCCTTAGGTGCATCTTCCATGTGTACTACAAATACTTGACATCCTCTCCTGTATATTTTCCTCAATTGCAAGGATGAGACTTCTTTGATAGTTACATACCTTGGAATTCCTTGAACTGTTCTTAAGTTTCCTTCCTTATCTAAAAAAGTAAATGCCTTATTGTAACAGTCTAGGAAAACATGGTGCTCATCCAACCAATCCATACCAATGAGGAAATCATACGAGCCCAAAGGTATAATATTCAAATCATCATTTGTGCGCAGTCCATTCATATCCATTAGACATGCCTTAACCATCTCACTAATTTTCCTTTTTTCTCCTGTAGCTAACTGCACCAATCAAGGTTTTCCAATCTTGCTTCTTGGAAATTGAAACCTTTCCACTATCTTAGGATCTAGATAACTATGAATAGCTCCTGAATCAATGAAAATAACAATGGGTTGGTCATTAATCTTACCTTCCACTTCAATCATGTGCGACTGGAAATCAACTTACTTGTTATCTAGGGCTACATAAATCCTTTGTACATTTCTACCAATGTCCTCAACTGTCGCAACTTGTTGTACATTGTATGCAATACTCACTTTATCACCTCTTTGAGGGTAATATCTATGCATATGATCCCCGCCACAACCCCAACATTGAATAGGGTTTTCCCTTGGTTTTTCTCCACTATATCTGTCATTCTGGAATTCTTAGAAGTTGGTTGTCCTTGCGCAGTATTTCTGAAAAAGGGTGGTTTATCCCCCTTCTTCCTCTCTTCCATCTTTCTTTTCATATTTTCTTCCCAATACTTATGGAAAGTTGATCTTCCCTTTTGTTGATCATAAAGACATTTAGTGCACGTTATGGTTTCCTTCAATTTCTTGGGATAATTGTTGGAGCAGTCTATTTTGGGGTGCAATGCAACAAATGAGGAAGACAACTAAGGAAAGGACCAAAGGAAGTAATGCACACCAGGAAAGAAGTGAAATCAGTGTGACATAAGGAAAGGAAAGTAGCACATGAGGAATTAAGGAGAAGAAGCACATAGTAAAATCAAGGAATGGTTGGATCGAAGACCAACCATGTGAAGGAAGGTATCACGTGGACAAAGATAATCCACTAGGGTTAGGGTTTTGGTAGTCAATGTAATAGGTTTAAACCATTTGTTGTAATATAAATATGATGTATGAGGTAGATAGGGAGATGATCAATAATTATCTTTTTAGTGAGAGTTGAAGTATTTGTGAGAACCTTTTTGAGTTTGAGTCATAATAATTTGTTTTGGTTGAGATCTTTGGAGCTCATATGGAGTCAGTTTGGAGATTCATGGAGTGTAAATGAGGGTCAGTTCACAAGATGTGGATCTTGGTGCGATGCTAGTCATCCTCACAGAGTACTACAACCTTTTTATGTAATGTGCACAACGCACTATATTGATGAATATGAATAAAGAAGACAAATCTTTGTGGATGTAGCCCAGGGGGGTGAACCACAATAAAACCCATGTTGTTATGTTGAATGTTTTCCTTTATGCTTTGTTATACTTTTATGTTGAATGAATAAATGAATGCATGAATCTATTAAGCATGAATTATTGTGCACACTATATTAGACATGTTATTTTATGCAAAATGAATGTTAATATTTAATTGAACAGTAGATCTGAATGATGGTATGGTAGAATGAAGTATATTGAAGTAGAAGAAGAGAAGTATGCCTAAAATCCCCATGATCACCATCCCTTCCATGATTGCAGACATATGAGTCATGAAATAAACCATAATCCATCTCGAGTGAGACTGCGTTGTGCACTTTGTGCACAGTGTGGCCTTCTAGTTTACCAGAGGGGCCGATGGTTTCTAGGGTTTTGTTGGAGAACTAAGGTAGAACTTGGGCCAGCCCATACATCCAAAAAATGGTTTTGTTGTTGGTTGGAACTTAGAAGATCGTGTTGGAAGGGATCTGATGAAGAGAATGCAGTGGTATAAGGGGATGTTTAGGCCATTGAACCCTACCAAGAAAGAGATTGAAATATGGTTGGAAACAAATCATCTCAAGTTTTCACTGAAAGAAAATAGAAGCTCCAGGTATACACTGGACCATTATCTATAGAGGTATGTGTTTACTTATTTGCATGAGGCATATTTATGTTATTTTCCTGAGTTTTTACATGAGTGGTTATTGAGGTTGTGTTCCATTATTCTTGGTTGCTAATTTTGATAGATTTAGTAGGATGGGAAGAACCTAAATACTCAGCCTTTTGTGACAGAAAAGGAAAGTGTTGCGCAACAAGATATGAAACTTTGTGGTACAGTACAGATCCAAAGTAGAGGAAAGTGAATTCAAGAATTTTTGGCATGTACCTTGGATAAATGTAGGAGAAAATAGAAGACAACTAGATAATATCACTAGAAGTGGTGAAGGAGAATGCGGGGATAACAAAATTTAAGGAATATATGCACAATATATGGGTACAATAAAGGAGAGACCCCAAGAAGAATTGGTTAAAGATGCAATATTATGTTATAGCATAAAAACTCCAATGGGTAATAAAAGGATGGACATATCCGTGGAAGGTACCAGTGGCTGTAAAGAAAGGGGAAAAGGGAAAAGAACAAGAAGATGCTGGTACGTCACATAAATCAAGTAGTCCACCAAAAAATACCAGGAAAATATCACAATACATGTAAGCAATAGAGAGTGCGACAATAGTCAAGAAGTAGAGTAAGAAGGAAACGATACCGAGGGCCTCAGAAATAGGAAATGAGCATGCCGAAGGAACAAATGGGGAAGAATAGAATAAGGATACCATCCCTCACTAGGAGAAACCTGCGCATACAGAAACACCACCAAAGAGAAAATAAAAAGTGAAGATAGGAGAATAAAGAAAGAAGATGAAGGCGTAGAAGAAGCCCCCTTAGCTCACCATAACTAAGGATGATGCAGAATTGGTGGAAGATAAAGTACATGATCGAGGAGAATAAGAATTGTATGTCACAGAGTCACAAAGAGAAGAATTGATGTAAAATATGATGGCGGTAAAAGAAGTTCTGGAAATCCTACAGATTAATGTAGCACGACAAAAAGGAACCACACAATAAGAGAAAATACATGAAGAAAAGGAGACAGTGCTGACAACAATAATGGGAAGTGATACTTTTGAGATTAGTCAAGGATTTCTATAGGTAGACGAGGACACAGTGAAAAAACCCTTGAAGGATATAGAGTAGTTGGACTTGGTACTATCCAAGATTCCAACCAAGGCATTATACAAGCTGCAGATTAGTTTTGCACACGAAGTTCAATCAAGGGCCAGAACATATGCGATGAAATTGGAGACAACAAGAGAAGAAAATGAGATAGTGGAGATAGCCCTCAAATAAGTGTAGATCGAGAGAGACAAAGAAAAATAATGCACAGGGAAACTCAAACAAAGGCTTGAGGAAGTCTTTCAAACTATCCCAGAAAATGCACTAGCATGGAAGTTCAACAAAGAAGAGAAGATCCAAAAGATAATGCAGGCTATGGACAACTATAGGCAGAAAATAATAGAATTGGAAGAGAAGATGATCCCTAGGACTCCACGATGGATCAAATCACAGAGGGAACAAGAGGTTTTGGAATATACGAAAAATATTGAAGGAGATATTAATAGAATGACATAATTATATAATAGTACAACGCGGATGTGGACTGAACTGGAAGAATATGTGAAGATTTAGGAATTAGACCAGAAGGAGGGAAGTATAAACATTGCAGTCTAGGATTTGAATCACATACAAAATAACATGGCCATCTTAGATAGGAAGAAAATTGCACAGGAGATAAAGAACTTGCAAGAAGAACTGAAGGTAGTCTAGATGGAGAAGCAACTAAGGAAGGCTCAACTGGAGCCATTGCAGGAAGGGGCCGAGACGATGATCATATAGTTGGAAGAAAAAAAGGGCATGATAGAGAAGGTACACTTGGAGAGTGTAGAAGTGTTGAAGGAGAAAATTATAGTACATATAGTAGAGATAATTGCAGAAAGGAGTGCACAGGAGAAAGCACAAGTAGAAGAGTTGACAAGCATATTTGAGGCACCGAAGAAGTCGGTGGAGGGGAACAACACTACCTAAATGTCTTGGGATGAGACACAGGTAAGTGTTGGGGGCCTGTTGGAGTAGGATATTTTTGGGTACAACTCAAAAAATGAGGCAGACAACTAAGGAATGGACCAAAGGAAGTAGCGTGTGCCAGGAAAGAAAGGAATGCAATGTGACAGAAGGAAAGGAAAGCAGTGCGGTGGAAATTAAGGAGAAGAAGTGCAAATTAAAAGAAAGGAATGGTTGGATCGAAGACCAACCGTGCGAAGGAATTTATTATATGGACAAACCTAATCCAATAGGGTAGGGTTTTGGTAGTCAATGTAATAGGTTTAAACCATTTGTTGTAATATACATATGATGTATGAGGTAGATTGGGAGAGGATTAGTATTTATATTTTTGGTGAGAGTCTTGAAGTATTCGTGAGAACCTTTTTGAGTTTGAGTCAGAATCATTTGTTTTGGTTGAGAGCTATGGAGCTCATATGGAGTGAGTTTGGAGATTCATGGAGTGTAAATGAGGGTCAGGTTGCATTCTAAGGAGCTTGGTGCGATGCTTGTAAGCCTCAAATAGCACTACAAACTTTTGATGTAAGGCGTGCAGTGCACTATTTTGATTAATATGAATAAAGAAGATAGATCCTTATGGACGTAGCCCAGAGGGGGTGAACCACGGTAAAACCTGTGTTGTTGTGTGGAATGTTTTCATTTATTCTTTGTTATACTTTTATGTTGAATGAATAAATGAATGGATGAATCTGTTAAGGGTAAATTATAGTGTGCACTAGATTATACATGTTATTTTATGCAGAAAGAATGTTAAGAGTTAATTGAATGGTAGATCTGAATAATGGTATGGTATAATGAAGTATATTGAATTAGAAGAAGGGAAATATTCCTAACATCCCCATGAGCACCATACCTTCCACAATTGCAGACATTTGAGTCATGCAATCACCCAGAAGCCATGTTGGGTGAGACTACATTGTGCACTTTGTGTGCAGTGTGGCCTTTTGGTTTACCAGAGGGTCCGATGGTTTCTAGGTTTTTTTTGGAGAACTAAGGTATAACCTGGGTAATCCCATACATACAACAATCATCATCCTGTATCTTGTCACTAATAAATGAAGGAAACCCACTCAATTACCTCTGAGTCTTAACTTGCTCATCCTTGATGAATGCAACATATTTCAGTAGCTCTAAGAATATTTTTTGATACTCATCTATTGTCATACTTCCAAGATTGAGTTMAAAAAACTCCATTTTCTTGTCAAAGTATCGCTTGGTTAAGTATTTATTTTGGAAACACCTCTTGAAMTCCCTCCAAATAACATTMTTTTCATMAATGTGTTKCACCTKCACATATTGATCCCACCACATTGTTTCCTTTCCTTTTAGCTGATATATAACAATTCCCCCTTCTTCCTRCGTAGAATAATTATGTAGTGGGAAGTAATTTCTCATACCCAACAACCACGCTCCACATATTCATCCTTATTTTTCTCACCATCAAAGGTAGGAGGCTTGATCTTATTCATTTMTCCCTTTAGCTCATCCACCCYASTCCTTCTCTTATTCTTTCTAACAAGAGATGGACTTGAGCTATTATGCGCTTTCCTGAAAGAATTATTTGGAAAKTGAGGTCRATKCCTACCAACACTTCTTTCTTATCTTCTTTTCTCATCATAAGAACCRCGACTTACTGATCTACTTGACTCTGTCTCCTTATCGATTTTCATTTCTATTATGTCTAGGATTTGCATCAATTTGACATTGAAGTCATTTTGTTTCTCCTTGGATTTCATAAGCCTTTCATTATCAACTTTATAGCTTCAGACATATTTTTTCAATACTTTTATGGTTTATACCAAGTTARTGCACCCCTCCTTGGATTATGTACCATCAAAACSCAAACYRAAATATAAATCCCTGAGTTAATCATCAAGTCCTCTATGCATCTTCCATGCTTTTGACCTTCTACACTAATTCTATCCTKCTCTAATCRCTGATAATTCTACAAAATGTGCAGGAAACAATATTTGTTAGATGAATTCATGAGACAACTTCATGAAAAATATGCATCATCTTTTCAGAATCCTTTCTTCCGAAGCTCATGYGTGCACTRGTATTCAACACACATCAATGMATCATKTCAATAGTTGACATGCATACTATGTATCTGTATTGCACATGCACTGCAATTTTGTTCCAYGCATATCCAAACCTTTAATACCCACACCCATGCACSATTGTTTACTGCGYAGTTCTAGTGCTGCACTCCACAATATCATATATTTAGYRTGCACTTCTACGTATTCTTATTTAATGCGCACCATGGCCATGCTGAAATTCCAAATTCGGCCACTTACCAATCTGAATTTTCTTCCTTAAGTAGAAATCAGCTCATGTATGCTCAATGTTGAAACTAGAGCTTTAGTAGGATGGGAAGAACCTAAATACTCAGCCTTTTGTGACATAAGAGGAAAGTGGTGTGCAACAAGATATGAAACTCTACGGTACAATACAGATCCAAAGTAGAGGAAAGTGAATTCAATAATTTTTGGCATGTACTTTGGAGAAATGCAGGAGAAAATAGAAGACAACTAGAGAATCTCACCAGAAGTGGTGAAGGCGAATGAGGGGATAGAAAAATTTAAGGCATCTAGGAACAATATATTGGAACAAGAAATGAGAGATCCCAAGAAGAAATGGTTAAAGATGTAGTATTACGTTATAGAAAAAGAATTCCAATGGGTAATAGCAGGATGGGCATATCAGTGGAAGGTACCAGTGGTTGTAAAGAAAGGAGAAAAGGGAAAAGGAAAATAAGAAGATGGCAAATCACATAAATCAAGTAGTCCAACAACAAATACCAGGAAAGAATCACAATGCACACAACCAACAGAGAGTGAGACGATAGTGAAGAAGTAGAGGAACAAGGAAGTTATACCAAGGGCCTTAGTAATAGGAACTAAGTGCACAGAAGGAACAAATGGGGAAGCACAGAAGAAGGATACCATCCCTAGACAGGAGAAACCAACGCATACATAAACACCGCCAAAGAGAAAATCAACAATGCAGATAGGAGAACAAAGAAAGAAGATGAAGGTAGAGAAGAATCCCCCTCAGATCACCATAACTGACAATGATGCATAATTGGTGGAATATAAAGTACATGATCGAGGAGAAGAAGCATTGTATGTCACAGAGTCACAAAGAGAAGAATTGATAAAAAATATGATGGAGGTAAAAGAAGTTCAGGAAATCCTATAGATTAATGTAGCACAACAAAAAGGAACCACACAACAAGAGAAAATACATGAATAAAAGGAGACAGTGCAGACAATAATAATGGGAAGTGAGACTTTCGAGATTGGTCAAGGAATTATACAAGTAGACGAGGAAGCGGTGCAAAAACCCTTGAAGGATATAGAGTAGTTGGACTTGGTACTATCCAAGATTCCAACCAAGGCATTATACCAGTTGCATATTAGTTTTTCACACGAATTTCAATCAAGGGTGAGGACATATGTGATGAACTTAGAGACAAAAAAAGAGGAAAAAGAGATAGTGGAGATAACCCTCAAGTAAGTGCAGCTTGAGAGAGACGAAGAAAAACAACACACAGGGAAACTCGAACAAAGGCTTGAGGAAGTCTTTCAAACTATCCCAGACAACACACTACCAGGGGAGTTCAACAAACAAGAGAAGATCCAAAAGATAATGCAAGCTATGGACAACTATAGGCATAAAATCACATACTTGAAAGAGAAGGTGATCCCTAGGACTCCACCATGGATCAAATCACAAAGGGGACAAGAGGCTGTGGAATATATAAAAAATATTGAAGGATAGATTAATAGAATGACATAATTATATAATAGTACAATACAGATGTGGAATGAACTGTAAGAATATGTAAAGATTTAGGAATTAGATCAGAAGGAGGGAAATATAAACATTGCAGTCCAAGATGTGAAGCAAAGGAAAAATAACATGGCCATATTAGATAGGATGAAAATTGCACAGGAGATGAAGAACCTGCAAGTAGAACTGAAGGCAGTCCAGATGGAGAAGAATCTAAGGCGGGCTCAATTGGAGCCATTGCAGGAAGGGGCCAAGACGATGATCACAGATATGGAAGAAAAAAAGGGCAGGATAAAGAAGCTACACTTGGAGAGTGTAGAAGTGTTGACGGAGAAAATTATAGTACATATAGTAGAGAGAATTGCAGAAAGGAGTGCACATGAGAAATCACAAGTAGAAGAGCTGAAAAGCATATTTGAGGTGCTGAATAAGTCGGTGCAGGGGGAAAACACTGTCTGAGTGGCTTGGGACGAGCCACAAGTAAGTGTTGGGGGCCTTTTTGAGCAGAATATTTTGGGGTACAATGTAGAAAACAAGGAAGACAACTAAGGAGTGGAACAAAGGAAGTAGCATGTGCTAGGAAATAAGGGAAAGGAGTGTGACAGAATGAAAGGAAAGCAGTGCGCCATAAATTAAGGAGATTAAACGCAAATTCAAAGCAAGGAATGGTTGGATCAAAGACCAACCACACGAAGGAAGTTATTATATGGACACACCTAATCCACTAGGGTAGTGTTTTGGTAGTCAATGTAATAGGTTTAAACCATTTGTTGTAATATAAATATGATGTATGAGGTAGATAGGGAGAGGATTAATAATTATCTTTTTGGTGAGAGTCTTGAAGTATTCGTGATAACCTTTTTGAGTTTGATTCGCAATCATTTGTTTTGGTTGAGAGCTATATAGATCATATAGAGTCATTTTGGAGATTCATGGAGTGTAAATGAGGGCCAGGTCTCAAGCTGAGGAGCTTGGTGTGAAGTTGGTCAGCCTCATGGAGCACTACAAACTTTTGATGTAATGGGGACAATGCACTATTTTGATTAATATGAATAAAGAAGACAGATCCTTGTGGACGTAGCCCAGGGGGGTGAACCACGATAAAACCTGTGTTGTTATGTGGAATGTTTTCATTTTTTCTTTGTTATACTTTTATGTTGAATGAATAAATGAATGGATGAATCTGTTAAAGGTAAATTACATTGTGCACTAGATTATACATGTTATTTTATGCATAAATAATGTTAAGATTTAATTGAATTGTAGATCTGAATGATGGTATGGTAGAATCGATTATATTGAATTAGAAGAAGACAAATATTCCTAACATCCCCATGAACACCATACATTCCACAATTGCAAACATATGAGTCATGCAATCACCTAGAAGCCATCTTGGGTGAGACTGTGTTGTGCACTTTGTGTGCAGTGTAGCCTTTTGGTTTACCAGAGGATCCGATGGTTTCTAGGGTTTTGTTGGAGAACTAAGGTAGAACCCGGGTAATCCCATACATCCAAAAATCATCATACTGTATATTTTCACTGATAAATGAAGGAAACCCACTCAGGTACCTCTTAGTCTTAACTTTCTCTTCCTTGATGAATGCGTCATATTTCAGTAGCTCTAAGAATAGTTTTTCATACTCATCTATTGTCATACTTCCAAGATTGAGTTCGAAAAAATCCTTCATTTTATTGTCAAAGTATCTCTTGGTTAAGTATTTATTTTGGAAACACCTCTTGAAATCCCTCCAAATAACCTTCTTTTAATCAATGTGTTGCACCTTCAAATACTGATCCCACCAAATTGTTTCCTTTCCTTTTAGCTAAAAAATAACAATTCTCCCTTCTGCCTGCGCAGAATAATTATGCAGCTAGAGGTACTTTATCATACCCAAAAACTACGTCTCCCTATATTCATCCTTATTTTTCTCACCATCAAAGGTAGGAGGCTTGATATTATTCATTTCTCCCTTTATCTCGTCCACCCCAATCCTTCTCTTATTCTTTATAACAAGAGATGGACTTGAGCTACTATGCACTTTCCTGAAAGAATTATTTGGAAAGTGAGGTCGATGCCTACCAACACTTCTTTCTTCTCTTCTTCTCTCATCATAAGACCTATGAATTCTTGATCTACTTGACTCTGTCTCCTTATCCATTTTCATTTCTATTATGTCTAGGATTTGAATCAATTTGACATTGAAGTCATTTTGTTTCTCCTTAGATTTCATAATCCTTTGATTATCAACTTTATAGATTCTGACATATTTTTTCAATACTTTTATGGTTTCTACCAAGTTAATGCACCCCTCCTTGGATTATGTACCATAAAAACCCAAACCGACATACAAATCCCTGAGTTAATCATCAAATCCTTTATGCATCTTCCATGCTTTTGAACTTCTACACTAATTCTATCCTTCTCTAATCATTGATAATTCTACAAAATGTGCAGGAAACAATATTTGTTAGATGAATTCATGAGACAACTTCATGAAAACTCTGCACCATATTTTCATAATCCTTTCTTCCAAAGCTCATGCACGCACTGGTATTTAACACACATCAATGCGTCATGTCAATAGTTGACATGCATACTATGTATATTTATTGCACATGCACCGCAATTTTGTTCCACGCATATCCAAACCTTTAATACCCACACCTGTGCACCATTGTTTACTGCGCAGTTCCGGTGCCACACTTTGCAATATCATATATTTAGCATGCACTTCTATGCATTCGTATTTAATTCGCACCATGGCCACGCTGAAATTCCAAATTCGACCACTTACCAATCTGAATTTTCTTCCTTAAGTAGAAATCAACTCATGTAGGCTCAGTGTTGAAAATGGAGCTCTGCAACTTCTTGTCGAAATCTAGCCCATACAAGTACATGTTGAACCAATTTCTCTGATACCACAATGTAACATCCCTGACCTCCCATGATGGGTCACATCACACACTTCTCCCAAAAAATGATCTGATACCAATTTGTAACATCATCCATCTTACTACTGAACAATGTGTTGAGCACTCAACACACCCTAAAAATCCTATGTCAAATTTTACTTTTTGGGTACCACTTGATCTTTTGCACTATCTAATTCGACTTCATTGTGAAAAATGTTTCCTTTGATTATCATATTGACTCTCATTAAGTCTTTCAAATTTTGCTTGAATCTATGAAAACCCATGACTTAAAGGTCTTAACTTTTAAATAAAGAATCAACAGCCAAAACATTTTACCCGATGCACCGAAATTCGACATTGGAAGGAATTAAAAGATGAAAGAAAATCACTCGAAAAAACCACAGTTGCCGAGCGCCGATCTTCACCGGCATCGACGAAAGGAAGTTTTCTCTTGCGACAAGAATCCCACAAGGATATCGCCGATAATCAATCCCCGAATAGTTTCAGCATCGGGAATTTTTAAAGAATCTAATCCAAAGAAAATACGCGATAGGTTTATCCACGATCGTCGATCCCCGATACCTTTTCGGCATCGGCGATCCCAGGTTTAGTTTAAGAATGAAGAACTGGAGGAAAGTCTCGACTTCAACTAATACTCACGAGTTAAGTCACCAACTTCTATTGCCACATGGCCCAAGCCAGTTTCTCCACATCAACATCGTACGATGAAATCGATCGGCATTGTAGGTTTTTTGTAGAAGAATATCAACGAAAACACCCGTAACACCTTGTCGATTCTCGATCCGCCCACTAGGAAAGTGACACGATGGGACGTTTTAGTGCTAGATGCATTTATATTCAGAGAATTTAAGGGACTAATTAATCTCAAATCTCGCATTAGTTACTGCTTCATGTGAGAATGAAAAAGATGTTTTAAATTACCGAAAGAACACACCACCCTCCGCACCTCCGTCGTCAACCCACGATGAATTAAATTGCAGAGATTCGGCGGTAGATTTGTTTGAATTTCACTAATCACCCAAATTAATTGGTTGATATGACCAGTAAGTTCTTCCCCATTAAATCCTCTTGAGCCATTGTAAATGAGATCATTCTATGCACAAAGGAGTTTCAGAGAATCTAGAGGAACGAGACAAGCAATTCAAAATCTTTCGATACCCCCATGAGTATGAAACTACAAAGTTTATCAAGCATTACAGGTATGTACCAGTCTGAATTTTCTTTGTTTTCACTTCATATATACATTTTTATCTAATGTCACTCTGTACGCCGACCCTAAAGGATTGTTTCTATTGAAGGAACAATTCCTCCAAGAAAACCAACCACCAGGCGATCTCTAAGAGTGCCGAAGCTAAAGGAACCTGAGGTGGGAGAAGGCTCTTTCCCAACAGCCGCAAAATGATTAGAATTTTCCCCAAGGCTTGAACTAGTCATCAGGACATCTACCAAGAAGGTTTTCACTCAACCTCCATCCTTTGGAGACAGAGAGGTGAACACAGGGGGAAAGACAATACTCCCACACTGGGGAGAACTCTTTAACAAGATCAGCTGGGAAGAATTCCCAGAATATATCCCGCACAATGATCCTGACATGAGAAAGCTCGACGATGAAGTTTTTCCAAATATCCGACAGTTGTAACTTCACATCGTAGACGAGAAGAACCCTAGTGTTTCCCTGTATAGAATTGTTGCAATGGCTCATCAACCAAAATGACACACAGAGGTTCCCAATCAATGAAGAAAATGGTGAGTGTGTTGGGGTTTTCCATCCGGTAGAGGTGCAAAATTATTACAATCTCAGAGACCCGAAAGAGAGACTAAATACCGATTTCATCGTCAAATTTTATGACCACCACAAAACTAGCCCGACGATGTCTTTGTGGTAGAGAGTGTATAAGAAGTACACCAATCGGACCTCTAGCAGGTGCCAAATGACCAACTTAAGGGAGTCGTATATCTATCTAATGGCCCTCATCTACCGTTTGTATGGGGAGAAATATTGTTCCAGGTTTTCAGAGGCTTGGATGCTCTAGGTTACACTGTAGTCATTTCTAGGAGAGGTTTTAACTGGGGTGCCATCATTTTAAATCAACTAAGCATTTTCATTCAATAGGCTCAAACGCCGAAGGAAGGATAGACTCCCTCCTTATACATGGCCTCTTATTTATTGGATGTCATCTGCACTAGAGATGTCTTTGCCAGAATGAACTTGAGATGGCACATCTAAGAACTCCCGATCCACGTTTACTTCAACATTTTATGGGAGAATAGGTACACAAAATTATACTCCCTCATCTGCGATGAATTCATCGCATGCATTCATTTCATTCTTTTTAAGAAAGAGTGTCCAATACTATTATCTATGACCAAAAAGATGATATCTAAGGTCAGACACTGGTATCTGGATGAGCGCGATACTTATATCAGGGTTTTCGGGGCCACCAGGGCACCCCATATTTTACCTGTGCATGTCCCCGAACGGCTTGTAGTAGGGGAGATATGCTACCAGACCATCTTGCAAGGTTATAATGCTACTCTGGTCAAAGATAAGAAAAGAGCATTCATACCTTATGGTTTCCATGAAGGCTTCTACATGGTGAAGGACACCACTCAGGACAAACAAGAAGGACTGAGCCAATTGGAATTCTGATTATAGACCGGTTGTTTCCACAAACATGACCCTAGGGGTTTGGTATTGAAACATGCCTCTTAAGTGTCATCCTGTTGGCCATACGCCCATGACAAATTTGAGGATGAGGTCTTCACCGAGAATTCCCAAGATTGGGATGAAGTAGTCACAAGGATGGTTGACCCAAATATGACTAGGTTTAAAGCCATGAGCCTAGATTAATAGGCAACAATCCTAGGACAATCTACTCAAGGGGCCCTCGGGACTAGAGAAGAAATGATAGTAGCTGAAGTAGCAGAAACTCCCTTGGTAGCCCCAACTCAAGAAAGAGGTTTCCCTATGGCACAAGACGTGAGGGAAATTGGATTGTCCATGTTAGAGCAGGTGCAACAAGTGATTGATCGGCTGCAAGATGTTCCATACATCTCAGAAACGAAAGGATCGCCTGCCGATAACCCAGACGGAAGCCAAGTGGGCCCAAGAGGCCCTAAATTCAAAGACCTTGATGAAATTACCGGGTCATACAACCCTGAATTCCCAACGCCACCGGTCGGATTGCCGATAGGTGTTTCGACTCAGCCATAGACCATCAAAGTATCGCAGAGGACTAGTGCATCAAACCCCTTAAGTGATATGATAAAGATATATGACGATGATGAAAGCCTAGAGGTATCTCTTGGGATTCCCGTGCATATCAAAGAAGAAAAGGGACCTGAGAATACATCTTCTCCTATTCCTGATGTCCAAATCCAGGAGGTCCCACAGAAAGAAAAGGAAGCTGAGAATGTCCTAGACATTAAGCTTCCCGATGCACTGGAGACCTAAGAAGAAAATCCGAAGGATGAGCTAGGGTCAGACGAGCCAAAGGAAGGAGCCCTGCGGCAGGAAATCGGTGTCTCAATGACTGATGAACAAGTAAGTATCGATTCTATCCTTGATGCCTTTGTTTCAATCGGTACTCAAACCCCCTATGAGTGACAACCAAAATCTGGGCCTTCAGAGCACAATGAGGAAGTTTAAGAACCCAATCTTGAAGAAGTATATACCATCAGAAGTCTGGGAAATACACTCATCTAGGGAGATCAACAAATCCCCAAACCTGTGGATGAAGTAGCCAATATACATGCCATATATTATGATAGGGAAAGGAAGGATATCATCTAGAGGACCACCAAGAAGAGGAGGATCACTTTAGATCACTCTATCCTCATCACTATAGAGGAACATCTGATTAAAAAAAAACATTTTAAGATGTCCAAACTCATCAACGCAGGGATGGAAATCATAGATGCCACCCTGGACAGAGATAATAGAGATGAAAAGGAGTTGGATGCCTCTCTGAAGGAACTATATCATTTGCACCACTTGGCTAAGTACTATCACGACACCACACAGGCCACTGTGTACCTACGGAGCGAATTCAAGGAGGCCTATAGAAAGTTTACAGATGAGCGACACCTATTCATTGCAAGGATAGCTGAGCTCTAGGAAGACACCCTCATGGAAATTACGACATGCAAAGATATGGAATGGTGGTATGAGAAAGAGTAGCAAGCCGTAGAGAGAGTCGACTACATTGGTGCAGTCCAATAGGTCCGAGATAAAGAAAAACATGGCATTTGGGTGTTGAACGAAAGCAGTCTTGATCGCATAAGTAAATAAACCGAGTATTGGGCAAAAATGGCTTGGGAACCCCACCAAGAATTCCGAGAGAAATGGGCCAGGTGTGAGAAAAAATGGATCAAGATCAGTCGGGTGATGAAATACATCGGACTCCTCGAGTTCGACACACCTGATGACGTTGTCAACTTGCGCGACATAGTCAAATCACACACTAAGAAAGATTCATCATGGGCCGAAGAACTAGCAAAGGTGACAGACACACTACCAGGTCAGGTGCGACAGTTTATGGAACACCCGATGAAATCTCATGCTATGTTGCAACAGTAAAGTGCCATTCTAGTCAAGTATCAAGCACATGCAGTAGAGATAAGAGAGATTTATGTGGCCCCGATGGAACAACACAGATTCCCATATGCCCACACCTGCGAGGAGTTTTTCATCAAGTGGTCAGAGTACAAGTAGAATCACCCTTTTAAATGATATCTTGAGATGACTCTTAGACAAACTGATAGGAGAGAATGCCACATGGCGAATTTGTTTTACTTATCTACACTTTAGCCGTTATTTTCAGTTAATTTTATGTTATAAATAATAGCATCGACCGATTAGTTGATGGTCGATGGTTGTTACAAGAAAATCTCATTTTTGGTTTTGTTAAAAATTATTTTGGAGCTTCCTTTAATTGAGAAGTCCTTCTAGACCAGAGACAAGTTTATGTTTTCATCAAATGTGTGTATGATTGGATGTGGAGAAGAAATATTTCCTATCTCGTCTCATGAATGTATGCAATAATGAGTAAGAGCTATTAAATCTATTGATAAGTTATCTGATGCAATGTTTTACAGTTCTTTCTTTAATGATGAAAATGAATCTTTGTGTTATTATGTGATTGATGATTAGAGTTGAGTGAATTATTTTACTTGCCATTGTTTATCACATGCATGTTTTCTTTTGATAATTTGTACCTCAGTCAATAATCAAAATACTCACATGGTTAACGTATTAGTACTAGGCCTGTGGTAGATGATCATTGTCTGCATGCTAGAGTAAAGGGTTATCCCAAGCTCAACCTCTTCTCCAATAGTTTATTTTGTTCCCACTTTGTTACCTAGTTGGTTTATACCGACTTTATCTTATATCAGTCCTAACTATGAGAAAATACAAAAAGAGAACGTCTGAACCAAAGGAGAAAACCTTCGCAAGAAAACGTAAATCCCATCGATTATTTTGGTCGGATCGCAAGATCTGGAGAACCATTCCACCATTAAACACTACAGAATCTAATTGGGTCTCGATGGAAGGTTTGGTTCCTGTTATTGAGTTAAATGGATTTAGGACCCATCAACAGAATTGGTGCTAGAAGGAGGGCCTGAAGAATGAATGGCTAAATACATATTTCATATAATATTTCAGACAACCTGTAGATTCAAAACATCGCACATACATGGCTAGTCATTCCCAAGACAATCAACACACATTGAGTACTCCTGAAACAAGTAAATCACCCCAACCCAAGGAAGAACGCTTGTTCCCTGATATACCTTACGCTCTTCCTCACGAGGAATTAAATCAATTCAGAAGAATCACAAGAGCATATCCCCAATAGATCGGTGCGCTTTCCTTAGCTCCGATACTTCCTCGAAGACAAAAGATAAGTATACCAGTGGTCAACACCCCCGACTAGTTTTTTGTGCACACAGTAAAAGGCCTAATATATTTCACAATCACCAAAATTGAACATCCTGTTAATCTAATCCCTGAAACGCCAGCTGACAACATCTCTGAGCTGGACGATTTTTCGGAAGAGGAAGAATTTAACTCGGGATTTGAAGATATGGAAGACAACAACGACCATGATGAAGAAAGGGGAAACCCACCTCAGAACAATCAAGCTTGGTTGGCTAGAGACGCTTTGGTCATCCCTGGATGAGTACATAACCTTCCCAGACATCTGAAGAAGTTACTTCCTAATTTTGACCTCGAGAACTTGGGATTGCCTGAAGATCATATTAAAAAATTCATACTAGAAATCATAGTTATGAATGTCCAACATGAAGATGTAGTATGTAGACTATTCCCTTATACTTTCAAGAATTCTGCTTCCACGTGGTATTTTAACTTACCCATAGGATCTATAACTAGTTGGAGGAATTTTTAGAAAGATTTTTTAGATAAATTTGCAGAAGAAACAACTATGGGAGTTCTAATGGCTGAGTTGTTCACCACCACTATGAGTTAGAAGGAAATATTCAAATACTTTAATCAAATATTTAACACCATCTTAAGAAAATTCCAACTCGAAGCTAAACCTACTTAGGAGTTGAAAATCGAAGTATACGCTAATGCTCTCCCAACTTCTATTTCCATGTTTGTGAAGAGGGCTTCAAAACTAACCCTAGCTGAGAATTTTGAAGAAGCCAAAATGAGAGAGTTCCAAATGAAAGGATGTAAAGAAGCCCAAGTCTATTTAGTTAAGAAGGACGTTCARCCTCCTCCCAGAAGAGGACTCTTSTTAACTAGACCCACAGGGAAACAAATAGAACAAGGTCATGAAAAAGGTAATGGAGACATAAAATACCTACAAYGCATGGTTAAGAAGTTATCAAAYGAAATCATAGAGATCAAAAGAAGGGAAGGGGAGGGAAACCAACGCCAAAGGCCCTATAAGCCTTTCTTTAAAAGKAACCCACCATTCAAAGCAATTGAAMCTCCACCARCTAACTTAAATATCGATATGGRAAATGTAGCATCCAACTCTTTCTGCACTTATCACCAAGAGAACCACTCTGAAAGAGATTGTCCTYAATGGGTGCATGCCATGAATTTGATGGCCAACCAATTTCTAGATGAGGTTTCCCTAACTGAACATTCAAGMGGTTCAGTTATGAATGTTGYTGATCAGGAAGAGATTGATCCACYAGAAGATACARCCATGCTGATATGGGATCCTGCCCTAATTATKCCTTYCGACAACGTATTTGAGGTTCAAGAACCACCYGCAGAGGTCTCGGGGGTGCAAATGCGAAGTAAAAKCCAACCCGTCTCAAATGACCTTACTACTACCCAAACTTTGGGAGGAAKATCAATTCCCGATCACCSRAAAGSAYATTTTTCTCCCCGTAAGAACCCTATAAGCATCCATACCYGAGAATCACCCARTATAGATTACAACATAGTTGAAKATTTGAAGAAGMTGAAGGMTAATATATCAATTATGGACATATGTAGAATCCCTCAGCAAAAGGACTTCCTGCTACAAGCTTTGAAATTAGTAGAAGATCCTACGACAAGMACTGACCCARGAAGGAATCTAACTCYTACGGATCTAGYGAATAAAYGAACTGTGAACACTTTCTCTGAAGATAATAAAGGAAAACCTTTTGTTCCATTGTTCCTATTAACRTTTGARGTATTCAACATAAACCTCCATAACTRTTTGGTCGATTCAGGAGCATCCTCTAATGTTATKCCACTATCTATTTKCAAAAAACTAAACGCAGTACCTCTCAAAAGTGACAAACATGTAATACAACTAGACAGAACCCAGGTGAAAKTCATGGGAGAACTCAAAGATATAATGATAAKAATARCGACACATCCTAAATTTGTGCAAGTGATTGACATCAATGTAGTAGATATCCCAGAAGCTTATGGACTATTATTAAGTYGAGATTGGTTTGAAAAGATAAACAGATACTTTAGTACAGTCTGGGAACACCTTTGGATACAATTAAARGGACACAAAAATATGATCAKAATTGATAGGGAAAGATATYTGAAACATACTGTCACTGACCTAGAAACCCTAAACAAACCCTCATCGACAGATTTCCCTATGTTMGGTAATTATTSATGTGATTCCTACTTCAAGGAATTCTCCCCTCTATCATCTAATGTCCCTCTTACCCAAAATTCYGAAATGATCTTTCGAGAGGAATTGCCAAYGACAGYAGAGGAAACCCTTTTCTRCCAAGAACCTGCGTTAGAAATCACAGAAMAAACAGGAGGACAAGAGGGAAGTGACAGCAAAAGGGAAGCTAATAGATTTTTCCCAGAAGTTTGGACCTTATATTTCGATGGCTCCAAATCGCAAGAAGGGTCTAGGGAAGGYTGCATMCTCATTAATCCAAAAGSTAAATGACATTTTTCTATCCTGTAGACTTGAGTTTGAGTGCACCAACAATACCACCGAGTATGAAGCTCTGGTGTAGGGGCTAAAGAAAACCATAGAATTAAACRTCAAATAATTGAAGGTTTTCAGAKATTCTGAAATTATTGTTAGACAGATAAGGAATACTATACATTTCAATTATCCACACCTGMAGAATTACCAACAGGAAGTGCAYAGGCTAATAGAACATTTTGAAGCTTTCAACATTACAACGATTCCCAGAGTSAAAAACACTTGTGYTGATTCTCTGGCCACCGCTTCTTCAAGTCTATCARCTCTGGAATATTATAAAGCCTCTCRGTCCACTKTAGAACTTCTCTACAAACCCTTGGTACCCAACAATATTTCTAATTGGAARKTTTTTGAGAGAGACAAACAAATTATAAACTTTCTGACCAATCAAGACAATTTTAAASACTTAGCCATTGATGATGAAGTGTTCYAGGAACAATCGACRGAAACCAAYCCTCATGTAAATCAATCGATCGACAAATCAAAGTCTCACACGATACYGAAGGGGATAGACAACTTAGAAAASMTTTTTGATATAAAGGAATGATTTAAGGGGTCAAAAAATGYGAAGACCAGTAGTTCYTGTCCCATGCATGAAACTATAAATCTCRGAACCTCRAAAAACCTGAAAAACATAAWYGTCRGCAAGACCATATCTAAGGAGGAAAGGAAGGCCTATCTCAAACTCTTYAGATAGTATCAAGATGTMTTTGCGTGGTCCTAYCGAGATCTGAAAACTTATGATACTCGTATCATTCAACACATTATCCCGTTAAAACCTGAAGTGAAACCCTTCCAAAAAAAAMTCTGGAAATACCACCCATCCCTGGAGACTCTCATGTGTGAGGAGTTAAAGAAACTGTTAGATKCCAAAATTATCTTCCAKTTTAGACACTCTGCATGGGTAGCTRATTTATTTCCTMTAAGG
>JZKD02S1562112.1:0-10355 GCA_000966675.3 Picea glauca
TGTCCTATGGCATCCAGCCCTTCAAGGATGAGGTAGTGTGTGATGTTGCCCCTCTTGATGTCTGTGATGTTGTTTTGGGCCAACCATATACGTGGAGATGTCATGTTGTTTATGAGTCTAGACCCTATAGTATCATTATTACTCTAGGAGGTCATCTCTATAAGATACCAGAGGTAGTTCCGACTATTGCTCCACCAAAACAGTGCCGCAAGGTAATCTCTCATACTGCAAAATTCATCCTCTTCACAGTCTATTCAAAGGATGCACATAAGACTGCTACAACCATTGCAGCCTCAACACCTTCTATCCAGCAAAAACATATTGTCAAAGAGAAAGAAGATATTGTTTCTTCACCTACAATGGTGCCTACACAATGCCTCGTCAAACCCAGAGACAACAGGTTGGTGGAGCATATTCAACCCCGCCAGCAACCAGTTTGTGACAATCTTCCACAGACCAAGAAACACAACTTCTACAAAAAAGCACACAGCTCACCAAGATTCAGATTCATAAAATGCTTTCCCCTCTTCCCTGGGAACTCAATGCAATGGAGACCATTGCTTCCTAACAGGGGAGGATTGATCCAGGTGGATATTGGTGGCCACCCACCTGTTCCAACTGGCTCCTCTTATCAGTTGTTAGTTCAACACGTTCTTCTGTGCTTCGTTGTAATTGTGGGTTTTACACTTCTGGGGTTGTCTAAAGCCCCACACATCTTCCAAGTGGATACTGGTGACCTCCCACCTAATCCAATTGGCTTATTTTGTATGGTTTCATGTCAACACATCTTGTTGTACTTTTAGGGCCTTTTTGGGGCCCCAAACAATGTTTTTTTGGCTCGCCACTGTCAAATTGTAGACACAATCAAAGTTTGATGACGTAATGCATAGTTCTCGAAAAGACCTTTCCAACGGGCTATCATGTGCCTAAAACGGAGATTGTATGCAAAAGTTATGACCCCGGGAAGTTAATGTACTAACTTACCCAAACAGGGCCCACATGACTTTTGGTGTTTCATCTCCTAGGGTTAAGTTTTTGGATGTCTAGGGTTTTTCCATTCATGTTTATCATAAAAAGGCCTTCAACGCCTCATTGTAATCATCTTCTTGTGAATGAGTGTAGTCGTCACATCTCTTCTCATAGATAAAGTTTCCACCATTCTAGCGAGTCTTGCACTCTATATTTTTACAAACTCTTTACAATTATTTCGTTAATAGAAATAAAGTATTGTTGTATTTCTCTTTTTCTGGCAATTTTCATGAGTATTTCATTGTAATTTCTCTGCTTTCATTTTGTTCCAAAAATAATCTAGATCATCACTACATGAGACTTGAAGTTACGAGGAAAGGTATTGATTGTTAGCTAGTATAGCCTTGATGATTGAGAGCTTGAGGGGTTGGTTGGGAGGATAATTTTTTCCCCCATTCTAATGCTAATGTTCTATTGTTGGTAGCTAGTTGCTACTTGATGGGAGTTGGTTAGTTATTTTCCTCTTCTACGAGACAATTTCAACCTGAAATTTGTGTATTCCTCTATGCTTTCTCTTGAATTCCAATATAAATAGTTCTTAAAGTTACTTGTAATTATCTAATTTGATTGATGGGTGCTACATTAGATGTAGATATTTGGTTATCATAAATGGTTATGTATTTTCAGTGCCATGTTGTAAACACTCGATGGATTTCAATTCTAGTTATAATATATGAATTAGTGAACATTAAGTTCTCATTTCCATTGATCCTCTAAGTCTTAATCCACTTTTAAGTTGCAATTTGATTATTATTATTCTTGATTAATTAGCATTTCTATAATCAAGTAAGAGAAAATGGCAATATTGTCTATTATTATTCATTTAGTAATGTAGTTTGTTGGTTGTTTAATTAAAATACAATGGTAATATGTTGTATCTATTATAAGGGCCCGAGATCTAACCCTTAGGGCCTATAGGCCTTCCGAAGTAAAAGAATGATTGAAACCCCAAAGTTTATTTCAAGAGTAATGCTAAAAATAAATATGGATATTGGGATTTGAACCTTTCTTAGATTACACCGATGAACCTAGATTGCATCTAAGCATTTTATTAAAGAATCCATTTTGAAACTACTCTCAAATGCAAATGACTCCAATAGTTTCAACTATATTACACACCAACATGTTTAAAATAAAAGAACCACACAACGATGCAACCTAGTTATATTACAAGAAAATGAAGATGGAATGCATAACAAATGTACCATGCATGTTAAAGTGCTTGATAAAAGAGGTGAGAAATTAATAAGTAGAAAATTGCCCATGAGTTTGCATAAATTTATTCCTTTAGACCTAACAACACATGCTCACCTACCAGATTCCATTCTTACAGTAGGAACTTTATGGGAGAGAAGAGAAATATTGTACCATGATATATTATGAAAGGCATACCATTGCTACTCATCCCCACCATGCAGGCAATGTATTATTCCCAAACACACAATCTTCATAATATCTGCATTTTATAATGCCTTAGCATAGTAAAATTGAGACTTACTATTAATGAATTAAAGATAAGAAAAACTACTTAACCACATTGAAAAGACACACAAACCATTGCCAATATAAGAACTGATCTAGTCATGGCAACAACCTATTAAGTAGGACAATCATCTGACATTCAAGACATAGCATCTCTACCAACATGAAAATCAAGAATGACACTCGTTCATCATCCAAATTAAAATGGATGGTCTTCTTTATACAACCTTCTACTAGCTGACACAAATGCTTCAATTTATCAACTTCCTCTAGTTCATTCACTTTTTTTTACCTAATACTCTACGAGTCACTCATATCTTGCATTAATATCATCCGTCAACACTTGAGATAGAATGACTAGTTGTTCCTTGTGCTTTTTAGGTGTTGTTGTGAGGGCATGTTCACATAATTAGTGTGGTGAAATGTTGTATCAGTCACCTCCATATTCACGAAGATATGATTGTGGTAATAGAGTAAAAAAAAATGGAAACCAAGAAAGCCCAAGCCCAAGCTTGTGTTGTGATGTCAAGGCCCAGGCCACATGCAAAGGAGCCAAGGGAGGGTGCACAAGACATACCATGGTTGTGGTCTTTGTGAAATGTGCATGCCATGGTGCATGGCCACGACCCCTGCTAGAGGGGTGCATGGAATTGAGATTACGAACCATGGCCATCTTTTGCTCAAGGAAAAACATTGGGCCGACAAAAATATCCCATCATCATTGATCTCTCTCTAATTCATTAAATATCGTATCATTGCAAATACCAAAATGCATCTCACATGGACAATAATACATATTTCATGATATGATAATTCCAAACTATAGCTTTATATATGGAGATATGGGGTTAATGTAAGGGGGAGCAATTAACAACCCTCACCCATAAGAATGTTTAAAATCTCAACATCTTACTTACGTATTTAAGGGCCATGACCTCATCAACTTCCCCATATAAGCGACATATCAAGTCCAAGTCCAACCTCCAAATGTATGAACCGAGACCTCAAACCTTACATAGGTCATACCCTGTAAAGAGGATAGAACCTTGGTATCTGAGGTTGCCCAAGAGGGATGACATTGAAAACTAAAGCAATGATGTCTAAAAGGGTTGACCACGAAAATGGACAAAACCAAGTCCCATTAAAACTAAAAGAAAAAACATATCAATAGTTAACACAATAAAGCCCTGGTGTAAGGCCACAATCAAAGGAAAAAATATTATTGCGATGATAATATAAGTAGTTGGACCATGTCGTCATCTTCTCTAGTTTGCAATAGAAAAATCTCATTAAAAATAAATAATAAAGAAAAGAAAAAAACTTTAATAAGGAAAAAGAGCCATCTCCAAAATGAGATTTTTCCTCTCTCTTGTATTTTCAAACCTTTAACTCCATGAGAACCTTCATGGGAGTAAGAGGAATGAGTGTTTGTTACAAAAATCAAAAACCTTGTCACTTTACTTTTTAGAGTGGTTAAAAAAATGCTAAAGAATGGCATTTAAGTTATTTCCATTTTGTGTTTTGTGGTTTTAAATAAAGCTACGTGGAGAAAACTTGAAGAATGATGATAAGTATCCTCATTCCATGTGGTTTTAAAAGAGAGAAAAAGTGTTTTTTAATTGTTTTACGGGAAAGAAAGAAAGAAAGTATTTTTAATGTCCATGAGGTTAAAAATAGCCTATGGGACAGATTGCTTTTCCATCTGGCTTTTGTATTCGGCCATTTTCCTATGAAGTTTTACAATAACCGCTCCCAGCTTCTCAACAAACTCTTTGCTGAATAGATTATCCCAAGAACTAGCCGCCAGAATACCTGCATAATTTTCTGTGTTGTCTTTGAGGGCCTCACATTCTAAAATGAAATGTTTTTCTGTTTCCACTTTTCCGGATGAGCACAAAATACGTACTCTTTCCTCCCACATATCTTTTGGCCTTTTCCAACGCCCTGTTTCACAATGGAGTTGATGAGAATTAGTCCTTAATTGAGCAATTGGGAGTTTTATTATACTTGCTTCTCGCACAATATATAGCAATCGATTTGCAGTCAAATATCTTTGACTTCAATGAAATTTTTAAAGTTTTTACTAATGTTGAAACAAAATTTTATTTAAACTGAATTTTTGTAAAATAAAAAAATATTTTCTAAATTTTTAAATTAGTTATTTTCAATTTATGATTGGTGGAAAGTGTCGATATGACTAATTTCCCCTGCCTAAACGTGACATTTCAAAAAAAAAATTTGTAAAAAATTAAAAAATTAAAAAAAAAAACCTAAAATTGACACGTTGAAGCCATATTTATTAATATGGCCAAACCAGGTGGGCCGCTGGGTCGCTATCATTAAAGTCATATTTAAACGAGGTGGGCCGCTGTCATTGAAGTAATATTTAAGCGAGGTGGGCCGCTGTCAGGGACAATTAATACGTGTGATGTCATGCTGCCATCTGGCCCATATTTCCTCGGCCTCCCTCTTTTTTTCTTCATCGTGTTCACATTTGAAGCCCTGTGTATTACAATGGCGTTCGGTGTTGCATTCGACCTGGAAAAAGGCCCATGTGAAGGAAAACCCATTGAGTCCCTACCTTCCATGGATCAAAATGTTTTTGACTCTCTCGGTGCAAGTTGTTTCGTTGATGTGATAACATGTTTTGTGATGATTATAATATTAATTTATTTATCTATTTTATTTCCAAGTGTCACTGTGCTTAACTTGTAAGGGAGGTAACCGTTGGTTTCTTATAGTTAATCAACATTTACATTTAATTTAATTTTAAAATAACATTATTTTCATTTACTGAAGAGGGTTCATCTCTAATAAAATTATTAAATTTCTTTTTTATTATAGGGATAATTAAAATAAATATTTTTTTATTAATAATATGGATATTTTACTTGTCGATTGAGACGGGAAGAGGAAGACCTAGGATTCTGGAGAAACCCTGGCCTGGTGCCCATGCGCGCCTTAGCTTGATCGATCCAGAACACGCCGCAGCTCTACAACCAACCAGCCCTGCGCAAACCACTATCGGCTCTAGTCTGCAGCCATGAGCACCGAGGAGGGGGGGAAACCCCCCTCATACAGTAACATAACCGCTAATAATAGATCGGGAACGAGAACGAAGCGACCTGCGTTCGAGCCGCCATAGCAAATTCGAGACGAGATCCTTGCCAAAGAACAAGGTTTTCGAAAGGAAATGGAAACGGAAGCCAGAATGTCCCGTCCCAAAGCGCCCCGAGGATGGGAGCCTAGCAAATGCATCCCACAAATGGAAAAGGCGCCCAGGTACCTCATAAGCTTAACCAGGGTTGGTGAGCACACTGAGTTCATGCAAGAACATGCCCTCATTGGTAAGTTTCTGGGACTCTGGCCATCAGAAAGGGACCTGAACAAATGGATCAAACACTGGTGGAATCCCAGAGGCGACTATGAGGTTCATCTCAACTCGAAAGGCTTCTTCACAATCATACTATATAACCTAGAAGACAAAGATCGCATCTTTGAGAATGGCCCTTACTTTTACAACTCAGCAGGGCTATTCCTAAGGTTCTGGACAGAGCGCTTCAGCCCGGATAAGGAAGACTTCACAATGGCACCCGTCTGGATCYGCCTCTACTCCYTCCCGCAAGAGTTCTGGTTGGAAGAGATTCTCATGGGAATAGGAAACACAATAGGTCAATATGTCAAAGCCTCAGAAGCCACAAAGCAGCGAAGATACACCTCATATGCATGAATATGTGTGTACATGAACATAGCTCAAGCCTTACCAGGGGTGGTAATACTGGAGTATCAAGATGAGGACTGGTCACAAACCCTCAATTATGAACACATCCCGTTTAGATGTAGAAGATGCCATGAGCACGACCACCTGTTCCGGGACTGTCCGCTCAATCAGCAAGCTCCCAAAGCTAATCAGAATATGCAGAAAGACGGCTTCACAACGATTCAAACAAGGAAGAAGAACCCCCCTCGAAAGTAAACAGTCGGCCCCAAACTGGGAATCTCGACCAAGAATGCCTATGATATACTAAGCCAGCTCCCTAAGGATGAGGAAATCCAAGATCCGCACAATGGATCACAGAAAGGTAAAGATTCGAGCTCCATACTCCCCCCCTCCGGCCCGAACAAAGAGATCAATGCAGAGGAAAAAGGGGATGCAGATGGAGACACACCAATGCAACTGGACGCCCAAGATCTGGCAGGCATCGACCTAGAAAAACTGGAAGAAGCCCTCAACCTAAAAGACCTACAAGGCCTCCCATAAGAACAGCTTAGAAAGGTGCACAAAGTCTTCCTCGACTCAACGGCGGGATCCACAACCCGCCTCGGTATTGCCACAGAATCAAGCTCTGGCTCTAAGAAAATCCTGCGCGAAAATAAGAGAAGAGGGCGGAAACCAGTACATCAACTAATCAAAGAAGCTGGGAATCTCATGATCAACTCAGGTCAAATTCAGAAGCTCTCGGAGGGATACCTCCACCCACACCCCTCCTCCTACTGATGAAGATCATCACCTGGAACATTAGAGGACTCAACGGCAGATCTAAGCAAATAATCCTTAGGGACTGCATCAAGGAGGAAAGTCCATACATTCTAATGCTACAGGAAACAAAATGTGCAGGAATGGAAGCCGAAAACATCTTCCAACGCATTTGGAAGGGTTGTAACTATATTCACACGGACTCAGCAGGAGCCTCGAGGGGCCTAGCTATACTGTGTAACCCAAACCACACTATCCTTAGTGGGCCCTTCTCCACCACAAGAACCCTATCAGCCCACTTTGAAGTAATAGGCTCGAATCAGGAGGGGACCATCACCAATGTCTACGACCCTCAAGGACAACATGAAAAAATCAAGTTCATGGAAAAGCTGACCCAAGTTAAAGCCTTGGTCAATATGCCTAACTGGATCCTGGGAGGGGACTTCAACATGATCATGTCACTAGAGGAGAAAGTTGGTGGGAGCAAAAGACTTGAGCAAGACAGCGATAAGTTCAAAACCCTCCCTGAACAGTTAAATTTAGTAGATATAGAAAATAGCAATGGAACTTTCACATGGTCTAACCGCAGATCAGGGAGTCAGCATGTTGCATGCCGACTTGACCGCTTTCTCGTTGCGAAAGAACTGATAGAAAGAGATCTCTGCATGGAAAGTCTGATCCTCCCCAAAGCAGGCTCTGATCATTGGCCAATCGCCTTTCAGATTGCGATAGAGACCACTCCCAATTTTAAACCTTTCCGGTTTGAGAAATTCTGGCTCACACACCCAGATTTTCAGCAGCTGGCGAAAACTTGGTGGAACCAAGCTGAGGCAGACCACGACACCAAGATGTACAAATTTCAACAACGACTCAAAAATTTCAAGCAAATGCTCAAATACTGGAACAGAAACACTTTCGGCGACATATTTCAAGGCATTAAGGACGCAAAGAACAGACTAGCCGAGATACAAAAAATCTTCATAACAGGGGCTCGAACTGTTGAGCTCATGAAGGAAGAGGAGAAAATACAAATGCACTTGGAGCAGAGAAGACAACAAGAAGAAATCCTCTGGAGGCAAAAATCCAGGGTGCAGTGGCTCAAGGAAGGGGAAAAGAATACAAAATTCTTCCATAGAACAATGATACACCGGAGACACATCAATAGAATAACACATCTAGAGGATGAGCAGGGCAATCTGATAAGAGATCGCGCCCACATCAAAGAAGATCTCAATAGACACTATCAAAACCTCCTGACGGAAAGCAAGGAGGACAGAAACGAAGCCATCACCCGAGTTACCAGTCACATCCCCTCACTCGTCACCCCTGAACAGAATGCTGCTCTAATAAGGCTAATCACCCAGGAGGAGGTCGATCAAGCAGTAAAGGACATGCCCTCAGGAAAAGCCCCAAGCCCCGATGGCTTCACTACAGACTTCTTCCACCACTGTTGAGATTTTATAAGAAAGGACGTCTGGGAGGTTGTCGAGGAATCGCGAAAATCGGGTCAAGTTCTTCAGGCCTTTAACGCCACCTTCCTCACTCTCATCCCAAAGGAAGAGAGAGTCACAAACCCCAAGCATTTCAAACCCATAGCCCTGTGTAACGTAATCTACAAGATCATAACCAAGGTAATTGCAAATCGACTCAAGCCAATACTGCCCTTTGTCATCTCCAAAGAACAAGCTGGCTATGTTGAAGGAAGGCAGATTATGGACAGCGTCCTACTAGCACATGAGGTAATCAGCTCTCTCAAATCAACAAAAATCCCAGGTATGCTAATCAAACTTGATCTCTCAAAAGCTTTCGACAAGGCCAGTTGGCAATATCTAAGAGCCATCCTAAACTCCTTTGGATTTGATCAAGATTGGGTAAACTGGATTATGAATATCACCTCCTCGGCTTTCTTCTCAATCCTAGTCAATGGAGTCCCCTCCCAGCCCTTCTCGACCTCCAGAGGCATTCGGAAAGGGGATCCACTTTCACCCTTCCTTTTTGTTCTAATGGCGGAAGGCCTGGGTCGCTATATCAAATCAGCGGTTCTGGAAGGCAGCCTCAAAGGCCTACCCCTGCATAACATCAGGCCAGCTCCCTCTCATAGCCAATTCATTGATGACACCCTCCTCATGAACTCCCCCACTGCGCGTGAAGCCCAGAAGCTCAACTCCATCCTGTTTGACTTCACCGAAGCCTCGGGCATGACTTTGAACCTAGACAAATCCAAGCTTTTCTTTTTCAATACTCTTGTCGCTGTTCAATTACACATTTCCAAAATCCTAGGCATCCCCAGGAGCTCCCTTCCATCCAATTACCTGGGCATTCCTCTCACGGGAGCGTCTGCCAAGTCCATCTCCTGGGACAACCTCCTCCTTTCTATCTCAAACAGACTGGCCAACTGGACCTTCAGACCTTTAAACATTGCTGCCAGATTGGTCTTGCTAAAATCTGTCCTACAGACCCTACCCACCTATCTATTCACAGCCCTAGCAGCTCCCAAGCAAATCATCAGAGCTATCAGAAACATACAGAGGAATTTCCTCTGGCAAGGTCTGCAGCCCAACAACAAATGGGCACTGGTAAGCTGGGACAAGGTTTGCGCACCAAAAAACATGGAAGGCCTTGGACTTCAAGACCCTGGAAAGCTCAATCAGATAATGGGTGCCAAGATATGGTGGAGATGGATGAAAACTCCAGATGCATTATGGGCACAAATCTGGAAGAATAAATATGCTCCCATCATGCAGCTTGATCAACTGATCAGACATAACGTTAGAATACAGAGTTCGAACATCTGGAACACAGCTTGGCAAAACAAAGATATAGTACAGAAACACGCTTTCTGGGAAATACGCAATGGAGACAGTGCAGAGTTCTGGCAGGACTCGTGGCAACAACTCAAACCTCTAAATGAACTTGCAGAGCTCACACCCCTCCAGCACGCTCTCAATCAAGCCCCTTCGCCAAAGGTAAAGGACCTCTGGAAACCATTGGAAGCGAGACAGACTTGGAGGCAATGGAAGACCTCCAGTCAAGATCTAGGAATCCCCCCCGGGGTTAACTTATCAGCCTTGCAATATGAAGCAGAACGCAGAAAAATCCCCATCAAGGAGGGGCCAGACATCCTTAGATGGGGGCACTCTGCTTCAAGCAATTTCTCGGTAAAAGAAGCCTACTATTTGCAAGGCAATTACCACAATCAAGAAAGGGACACCATCTGGAGAAAAATTTGGAACAAGGCGCTCTGGCCAAAGGTCTCTACCTTCCTCTGGCTAATCATCCATAATAGAATTCTGACGTGGGACAACCTCAGAAAAAGAGGATTCATTGGGCCCTCAATATGTGTCTTATGTCAATGCCAAGAAGAAAC
>JZKD02S1562123.1:0-10355 GCA_000966675.3 Picea glauca
TTATCTAAAATTATCTCTTTTTCAAGGCATTGAGTACTTTTTCTGAGTTTTTTCTATGCTATATTGATATTTGGTTCTTAACATGACACCAACTAAGGAGAAAATATTGTACACTTAGATGTACTACATGATTCCCTATTACGCAAGAGTCATCTCCTTGAGTGTTATTCTCAATGTACTATAGGAATAGGTTGACCAAGAGGATTATGTAAGTTTAATTTCAGGTTTGTCTAGGGGGATTTTGAATATACCTAAATATATGTGTAAGATCGAATTTGTAGGAGATTATGTTTGATGTGATACTACTCAAAGGGATACCAACAGAGGTGTACAAGGGTGTCCAACTAGGTGACTCCACTTGTATTCCTTGCATGTATGCTTCCCAAATTGTAGTTGTACTAGTTGAATGATGGATATCCATTTTTAAAGACCTTGGAACACATCTCTAGATTTTTTTTATAAGATTTGGGTGGATGGTAGCATATAAAATATCTCTTATAGCACTTGTAATATACTTAACCAACAAAAAAATTGATTATTGGGAAACTATTTAAAAAACATAAACTGTAGAAAAGTAAATAAGGGAGATAATGATATAAAACATATAGAATATAACCCTTGTATTAATAATCTAGAAAAGAGATAGCAATGTTCACAAGCCTCTTCAAGGGGGAAACATCCTTTGAGTAGGGATCCAATACAATATCAACAATTGACAAATCATTTCATAGCCTACTAGATTTTTGAATAGTTTTCCTTTAATAAAACCCTAGCTATTTGTGGGCCCATTAGTAATATGTTCTAACCACTTTGTCAGCCTTATTAAATAAAGATGACCTTTTTTCATTCAATAACTACCAACTGCCTAATGGGCCTTATTCAAGGAAGATGGATTCATACATTAATTACTAACTCCTAAGTAACCCAAAGTAGGGAGGTCAGGGTAGGGCCTTGATAATATGACCCTCCTTTGGTTGTGCTTTCTAAGAAATCATATAATTTCCCTATTGTGTCCCCTCTTATACAAATAATTGTTTCAACCTTTTATGAATTGATAATGAATCTAGGATGAGTGTTTTGGTTTAGGATTAATATTAGTGAAAAAATGATGAACCTGCATGCTTCTATCTATTCCACTTTGTTTTCAAACTACCAAGTATGATACTTACCAAATCCACCTCACTCTTCATCCTTAAATGATGATATGCAATGATGTGAAGTTATCATTTCCCTACATTGAGAGCTATGAAGTATATTTTTGTGAGACTAGGAATAATAAATCCATGCCTTGCCTCCATTCATATCTAAAGGATCCCAATTGATCATACTTTGGAAGCTTTTGTTGACGTGTTTTTTTTATTTTCTTCTTGTTTGGTTGGCTTTTGAGAGAGAATTTCGATTTTTCACACCTTTCTCTATTCTCTTCCATCCTTGAAATGGTGTTCAATATTTTCTCTTGGTTTTCATCTTTATATAATTCTCCTTCTTCCAATGGATGCCTATAACCTTCCTTATCTTTCCTCATGGTTGTGTTGTGTGTTACCATAACCTCTAGTTTATTTTCTATAATGATCTTACCACTAGAACCTATACATGATTTTTGGGTAGTGTACCCCTTCCATATCCATTCTTGGCCCTAGTAAATTTTGACCCACATTTTTCCATCTCATCTACCACCTTATTTGTCCTCCTTATATGTTTCACCTGATTATTTATGAATGATAACATGCTATGGGATACGTCCTTAAGGGACTGGGCTAATCTCTAATTGAAGATTAGTTGATGAGTACTTATTGGATCCATCACGACCACTTTAACTGTAAACTTTGAATCCCCCTCAATTGTCAATTTGGTGCATTTAGGCTTCTTAGCCATGGTCAAACCCTTTTCAAGGCCAAGATATCTACAAGATTATTGGCAGTCCCTCCTATGTTCTATGCATATAGTCCAATGGGATCCCCAAGAGAGTTCTATACTTTCTCTACCTTAGTTACATTTTGAAGACCCACCAAAATTTAATTTGAGTAAGTATTCCACTAAGTAAATGCAGAGTTTAAATGATTCACCCTAGAGAATTGGCTCATTAAATTGATGATCTTGTTTCTTATGGAAATTAACTTTCCTTAATTTTCCTATGTATGTTTGAGTTCATTTTCCTTCTAATTCTTGCTTATATGACCTCATATATGTTTCTAGCAATAGTTTCTTAAATTTACTATAACAATTTATATTTAATAAAATTTTAATTGTTGCAACTTCTATATAAATGTTCCATACAACTATTCCTAAAACTATCTCCCATGACACCCAAACCGGATTTGAAATTATTTATTTAGCCATTTCCTTAAGAGAGTACTCAAATTTTATTAAAAGTGGATACTATTCTTGGTTCCCTTTTGTTTCATTCCCACACTTGTAGGATGAAGGGACATTAAATGAACAAGTGGTAAAGAAACTCTCATTGTGAATAGTACAAAACATATTTTGATGGACCCATGAATCCCCGCTCGTGGAAGCTTTCCCACGTGAGGTTTATTTTCCAAGCCAATTGTCATAAAAAAAAAAAAGTATATGGCCCATGGGCCACTTATATACATCCAAGCATTTGTTCCAAATGAGGTCATGAACTTGTGGGTAGTTGAGACGTTTTAATTGATTGTAGCCATGTTTGACTAATTTTTTTTTGTGTGTGTTTGCCTCAACGCAAGACCCTAGGTAAACTTAAGCATTGCTATGCTGGATATCTTTACAGTATCATAAGTAGTTGGAGTAAGATGCAAAATTGTTAATTTAATGACGTGTAAAAGTATTTTATTTATGGGATAAGAGATTTTTTTTTAATTTAATGATGTGTAAGAGTATTTTATTTATGGGATAAGAAATTTTCTTTATATATTGTTATTTGATTTTTAGTTTATATAGATATATATAGCTTATTTCATTTTAGATTTGAATCTATAATCTTAAAAAATATATATGTTTTTAAATATTAAATCCACTCATCTTAATGTTTATGATTGGAAGAAAACAAGAGGTCTAACAATAAAAGAGAGAAGTAAGGAAACTGAAATTTGGTTTCAAAGGGTTTAGAAAACTATGAAAAGAAATAAAATATAAAAACATATAGTTGAATTTAACAAAAACTTAAATAAAATTGTAAAAAAATACATTATCATATAGAATTTATGTATGTTAAATTGAATTTAGGGTTTCTTTTTAACAAGAAAATTATATGTTTTAGACAAACATAAATAAGAAGACTAAATGTTCTATAATTTTGACTTTTTTTAGTTAACCATCATCATAATTAAGCCAAGCAATGTTTGTTGAAATTGCATTTTTAAATTGATAAAATTGCTAGTTTTAATGCATAAATGGTTTCAACACCCTTGAATATCGCTAGTGCAACTCGATTGTGCAATGTTAACATCTAATATATGTAATTTCATTAATACAAAGTAACTCTTGTTAGATTTCAAGTAAAATTTAATGTTGGTTTCCCTTCCCATTATTTTGAAATGCTAGAAAAGAGTCGATTTGTAAAACATTTAAACTACAACGAAAATTAAGAATAGTAGTGGAGCCTATTAGTTTGGAATGTTTTGGTAAGAATAATTATCGCCAAAACAAGGGTTTCAATAGAGTCTTAGATCTGAAGCTTTTTGCACCTTCCCCTAAAAGTGACATGTTCAATTGGATAAAAGACCAAAAAAAATTTGACCTTTTTTTTATGTGCTTTCCTTGCTTTATGTAGCCCTCCAAAACATCTATCCCTCCTCTAGAATCATGCCACCTATGAGAACCCCATGTGTTTCTTTAACAAAGAGGATGACAAGGGCATGGGTTCCAAGTATTATTTCACTATATTCTCTTCATATATTTGGCAAGGTGCTTGTGATAGATAATCATCTAAGCAATGTCAAGAGTGTTATGGGCTAGCCTTGTCTGATTTCTAGTTTTGGTGCCTGCGATAGATAATCATCTAAGCAATGTAAAGAGTGTTATGGGTTAGCCTGGTCTGATTTCTAGTTTTGTGAGGATCATCAAAAACTATTTCACCATCTTCATTGTTTTGTATCTCTAAACAACCAAACAAATAGATTGTTGACCTTTGTAGAGGAAGTCGAGTCATGCATACAAGCTTGAATAATTGTAAAGTATATGATACAATGTCTTTTTTATTTTTTAATATGAAGTAAAATAACATGGTGATGATCTCCCTTGTTTTTGGTGTCAAAAGTGGTGTTATAGATGGTTGACCTTTGTAGAGGACGCTGAGTCATGCATACATGCTTGAATAATTGTAAAGTGTATGATACAATACCTTTTTTATTTTTTAATATGAAGTAAAATAACATGGTGATGATCTCTCTTATTTTTGGTGTCAAAAGTGGTGTTATAAATGGCTGACCTTTGTAGAGGACGCTGAGTCATGCATACATGCTTGAATAATTGTAAAGTGTATGATACAATACCTTTTTTATTTTTTAATATGAAGTAAAATAACATAGTGGTGATCTCCCTTACTTTTGGTGTCAAAAGTGGTGTTATAGATCTAAACAATCACAAAAAAAATTATGATAAAATTTGTGTTTAACCCAATCAATTTGTGTAATATCTTGATTGAGGTTGATATTGAGTTCATCACATGATTCAATTCCAAACTTGTTAAAAGTGGTTGAGAATTAGCATTTCAATCAAAACCATTCTCATGGTTAAGTAGTCGAGAATGAGATTTTCAATTAAAAATGTACCAAAAGTTTGATAATAAGCTCCTACTTCAATCATGATTACACAATTACTTTTCTTATAACACTAAATATAACATAAGCTCCTTCTGGCATCGTTACATATATCTATCTCCCAATTCACTTCCAAGTTCCCATTCTCTCCTTTCAAAAGTATGCTAGTTGAATTATGTGAAATTGTCATTGAGTTTTAAGAATTTTGTGGTTCTGAAAATCATGTTGATGAGCGTGCCTCGTTATGTCTTTGTTGTAAATGTAAACTTTGTCCTTTGGTCAACAATACATAGCTGGTTCACAAGAAAAAGAAATCATAGGCCAATTTTATTTTAATCTGCTTAAAATATATATACATATATATTTGTCACTTAGTGAATGGCGGGTAGCATGGCAGAGAAGTCCGGTATTGTCCGAACGAAAGGATTCCGTACATACTACCTCTGGTTCCAGTAACCGCAGTTAAGCTATGTAACCCCAGTTAAGTTTACCCTGATTTAACTTTAACTGCGGTGGCTAACTGTGGCTAACCTGCAAGTAAAAGACGGTGGAGATGATCTCACTATAAGGGACGTGTCAGACCTCTAAACCGTTTTTGTTTTTACGTATTTTCATGCTGTAAGCCCACGACGACCCAGAAATTGCTTGAGATTTACAGAATACCCAGTATACCAAATATGGCAGCGATAAAGTCATGGAAGTAATTATGGAGTATGTACCTCACGTTTGAGGAAGAATATAGTCAAGGCAAGCCCTTAACTCTGTAAAGCGTTCTGTAAGCTGAGAAGCTATGGAAATGGCTTGGACTGGTTTGTTAGACGAGAGTTTTTCTTCGATCAGAGCCATGCTGGATGGAGGGGGAGGAGACTATGATTTTTATTCCACAATGGATGCCAATGGAGGGACTCTAGAGGCCCTTTTGGGCCCTTCTCTCATGTGCCCAGATGCTTCTGTGTTGAGTAATGTGGGTGGAAGCATCGACACTTTTCATGACTTGGGCTGCTCGATAACCACCAGTGCTGATACTCTTGAAGGTCCGGAGGGCTCTGATGACATGGGTTTGTTGCAGAGACGAGCTGGGATCGAGCCTGGATTCCACAAAAATGGAAGTGATGAGAAGCCAAATGGTGTAGTTGGTGAAAGGGAGGCTGATGCTGCTAATGCTGCTAATAATAATAACAATAATGGGTGTGCTAAAGCTGCAAGTGTTGGTAGAGGTAGGAAGAATGGGTTGCCTGCTAAGAATCTCATGGCAGAGAGGAGACGGAGGAAGAAGCTCAATGATCGTCTGTTTATGCTTCGTTCTGTGGTGCCCAAGGTCTCTAAGGTGATCTATTCCTTTCCCTTGTTCCTTCTGCTTCTTTACCTGTTTTGGTTTTCTGTGTTGAATTTGTCAGAACTCTAGAGTTAGACACATTTCACACTAGCCAAATGGGTTATTTGTTTCAATCTAGCCAAAAGGGTTCTTGTTTCAGCAGAAGAGCAATAGATTTGGCCTTATTCTTCATAATTTGGACATATATTTTGAGGGACATTTGCCTACTTTATGAGTCTTATATTTGAATGTTTGCTGAGATGTGGCTCATAAGTAGTAACCGACCCTAAAGCTTGTCTTGCTTGGCATTTCCTTTTAGCAGATGGACAGGGCCTCAATATTGGGAGATGCTGTTGAATACTTGAAGGAGCTTCTGCAACGTATTAATGATCTCCATGCCGAACTCATATCTAGCTCATATAACTCCAATTCCTTGGCACCCATACTGCCTGATTTTACTTGTAGAATGAATCAAGAGTATCAAGTTTCACCGCTTAATCCAGAAGTGGAGCCAGCAAGGGTAAGAGTACAATCATGCTCTCTCCATTAATTCAAAACAAAAAAAATTATACCGATATCCACAGCTGACCCAATGGGGGCCAACACAAATTCTAATACATTATGTGACATGTACAGTGAAGGCAGTGCCCAAGGCATCTCCAAGCTGAAGAGAAACTAAAAAAAAAATACATCACAAAATTACAAAAATATGAGCAAATAAGCAGTGCATCAACCAGAGAGGTTTTTGTCATTAAGTGGCATACAGCTGTCAATGATCATCTTTCCTGGTCTAGCACTATAAAGTCCTCCACTCCATCTCCCAGATTGTTATACGCATGTGTGTGGGGGTGTATGGGACTTTCTTGTGCAGATCTATGTGGCAGTGAAGAAGCTCCCAATGCTGAGCTTGCATTTCTCCTTTCATTCCAGGCCGATCTTCTGTCATCTCAGAGAAAATGCTTTCTTCAACTCTGTAGACTATCAGCCTGGGTTCCCTCATTGACACATATACAAGACAAAAGGGTAAATGTCAGAAGAAAAGCTCCCACATCGTTCACTGAGCATGAACTCCATATTCTTCTAGTTTGGAATGGGTTGTCACCAGCTTCATTGAATATTTCTTGAGGACTCTGTTTTCGTATTTCATACTGAAAGCTCACCGGTGTCAATCAACTTTTTCTTTGTTTGTGTGAATCTTCTATTGTTTGTCACAATGAAAACCCATCAGCGTCAATCAACTTCAAGCTTTTCATTTTTGTCTTTGCAAACTTTTATGAATCTTCTATTTTCTACAGCAGCTTATTGTCACAGCTGCCAATCAATCTCCTTATGTTTTCAAGTTTCACGGTTTCTCTGTCAGTATGTCTGATTGTTGGTTTCTTTGTAAGCTCTTTTAGGTAAGGATCTAATCAATGGTGATTGGTTGAGAAAAAGAGTCCCTTCTAATATCTTATCTCTGGAAATGCAGGTGGAGGTGAGGACAAGAGAAGGGAAGGCCCTAAACATCCATATGTTCTGTTCGAAAAAGCCCGGCTTACTTCTATCCACAGTCAGAGCTCTGGACGGGCTTGGTCTTGATGTTAAGCAAGCAGTCATAAGCTGCCTCAATGGATTTGCACTAGATGTCTTTGAAGCAGAGGTAATGAAATATTTGAATTGATTATGCATGAAACTTCAATAGCTAATGGTCTAACTCTGTCGTTCTGTACATTGTCATCAGAAATCCATGGGGAAAGATGTTACAGGCGAGGAGATCAAGGCATTGCTGCTGCATACTGCAGGTTATCAAGCAGGACTGTAGTGGAATCAACTTACTGCGCATCTTCAACTGTCTCTTCAGCTGAAAAGCATTATATTGTTTCTGTCAGGTTTCAGATCAGAATCCATGGGATTCCCATGGTGGTATCTGTTTCTCCAAAGGGCTTCTGATATACAAGGAGCAGGCTTTTCCTTCCAGTGGCTAGCTGATATTTTCCTTCAAGCTATCCATATATCAAATTGTTGGGAATATATTAGTCTAGTCATGTCATTGCAAATTCTGTCAGAATCAGAAATCTTCTGTGAGTCGTAGGAGAGGCCCAGATTTTAGCAGTTTGTTTCAAAGATTCCTGGTGAGAGTTAGTTAGGTAAAGTTGGCTTCGATGATAGCTAATCCAGCAGTTGTATGCGTATATGTACGTATTTTTCAGAGAAACGGTTTACTCCTGAATATTTTTATCAAGTTTTGTAAAATCAAATTTTATAGCGGTTTTATAATAATGGCTTTCCCAAGCGCACTGAGTTAACTCTAAAACTGTAAAAACAAAAACTGTTTTGAATATTTTTCTCAAGTTCTGTAAAATAAAATTTCATAGCGGTTTCATAATAATGGCTTTCCCAAGCGTATTGAGTTAACTCTAAAACTGTAAAAACTAACGCTGTTTTGATTGTATTTTGAGTTAAATTTAAAACAAAAACTGTTTTGCTGGTATATTGAGTTAAAGTTAATTTTTTTTTTTTTATATACTACCATTATAACTTTAATCTCAGATGTGTCACACAGTGAGCATAAGTGGAAATCAAACTTGAAATTTTTTTTATATATTTTTTTCTATTTACATGACACTTGCCAATCAATATACACTTCTGAAAAAAATTTAAAACTATTTTTTGATTGATTAAAATTTTTTCTTTTAAATTTAAAAAAATAATTTAACTACCCACCAACAAAAAAAAACTTAACTTAAAAGATATTACCAACAAAAAGACACTTAACTTAAAAGATATTTGATATAGGAATGAAAGTTTACCTTTTTGCAATCCACTCACCAATCCAATTATTATAATAAAATGATTTATTTTAAATAATTATAAAAAAATTAACTCAAATTAAAAAAATAATAACTTTCCTTACTACAATTGATTAAATTATGATAAAATTTTCCAACTCTTTTTGGTTTTTTATGGTTGGTAAGAAAAAGCCGACCATAGTGACAATATGAAGTGGTGTAAAGCAAATAAAATGATGAAAATTCCTAGGTCGGTGGTTTAGAGCGGTTTAAAAAGAATTTTTGCGACCATACAACTACTCCGCCACCGAGATGTTGGTTTAGAGGGATTTTAAATGAATTTTTGCGACCATACAACTACTCCGCCATCGAGATGTTGGCTATGTTATGTTTGTCTTTATGTTGGAAATGTTAGTGGTTGTTTTTACTAAAAAAGATCATGCAAGTTATATTATTTTACAAGTAATTTTGTTAAAACAATATAACTATATATGTGATATTCTATATTTAACTAAACAACATAATTATATATGTGATATTTTGTATTTAATTTAAATATTTTTGGTTGTTTTATATTTATTATTTATTTTTGAGTTTAATTAGGAATTTGATTGGCAATTGTTGGAATTGTTATTGTTAGTATTTATTTTGTTTTGTTTAATGGAGTGACTTGTGATCTAAGTGGTTGTTCTAGGTCATCTCAGAAAAATGTTGATATTGATAGTTTTCTAGTCTTGAATTTCTAACGCATTTTTCATGGTCTTTTTATGCATTTTTTGAAATGTTGATGCTCAAAGAAAAATAGTTGGGTTAGTCTAATTTTTTTTATTTTCAATGAGTTAAAAAACACATAAAATAGAGTAGCGAATGAAAGGCTATGCTCCCAAAAAGGTTCTCCTTTTTTAATATAGCCTAGCTTCATCCAACTCAACATAACATTGAGGCCTAACATAATATTAGGGTTAAGGTTTATGCATCTCACGATTTTTACCTCTTAGGGTCGGTGTCACACTTAGACATAACTTAACATTAAGGTTAGGGTTTCATCTTATGGTTTTTGCATTATTATAGAATGCAATTCTAGTGTCTTGTTATGACTTTTTTTTGTGAATGAGTGTAGTAGAGAGATCTCTTCTCAAAGATAGCTACCACCATTCTAGCCATTGTATATGTACAACCTTTTTCACTATTCTTTAAGTGGACAATTTGGTTTTCACTACACTATAATATAGGGCGTTAGTGTCAGAGATGTGAATCATAATGCCTTATCAAGGTTGATTAAGAGGCATTATCTCTAGCATGTGTTGATTTCTTTTGTTTTATTTGCATCACTTTTGCGTTGCCTTATGTCACTAAACGTAGTTTGCACTCCTCCCCCATTCACAAGTGGAAACATGCTACTATAGCCCCAACAATAACATCACTTGTAATGATTATGCCAACCAATAGAAACTAAGTCTCATACACCCACAATGCCTTACTATTGTTCATATTGAATGGATTCCAAATTGCATCTAGCACTCTACCCAC
>JZKD02S1562134.1:0-10355 GCA_000966675.3 Picea glauca
AGGGTTTCAATGATTAAGCAAAATAATAACAATGTAACCATAAAAGTAAGAGATTTAACCTACAACCATTCATTCAAGAAGTTTTGCATGAGAAATACACTTACAAATTAATGAAGAGCTTATCAAACCCTAGTTGTAAACCTTCCAAATGATAGAAAACACCATAAAAATGCCAAAGATGATTCTCCACAAGAGTTGCGCCTCACTTCCAAGAGCAAAAATCCCAAGACAAAGACTAAAAATGATTCTCTCACAAGAGAGTGAGGTGTGTTATGTAAAAATGAGAGGCAACGTCCTCTTTTTATATCATCCTAATGACCTTTAATTACAAAAATAGGTCATTTAAAACAACCGACAAGGCTCACTAACAATATTACACTGTTTTTCACATTAAATGCTAAAAATGTCACAATATGAGCTCAAAAGGGAGACGTCAGGCATCTCTGAGGGAGACGTTGGCCCTTTTTGGGCAAGATCAGCATCCAAGAAGCAAAACGTTGGCCCTTCTAGGGCTCTTGCAAGCTGCCACACATGCCAAATGATCCTAGCACACTGCCACATGCTCCAGGAAACGTCCAGCAGCCTCAGGTGATGTCCTGTCCATGAAAAGCAATCATCCCATCTGTAGTGGGTGATCCCCCTAGACCGGGCTCTACCAAAGCGTCCTGGGTGAGGACGTCCTTCTTCTTCCTCGTGCAATCGCTCATCACGAAGTTGTCCTGCCTCTGCCATCCCAGCAACCATCTGATGGGCTCTTCAGCCCCATGGAGGTCCGAACTAATCATATCCCCATGTGTACCGGTCCATTGGTACCTCTCCGCCGGGTATGGTCCTACACATCAAAGACTACACCCTCCATGGGCTCATCAGTCCTTGGGATCATAGCAATGTCAATCACATTTTATCATTAAATTTATCAAATACATGCATGAAATCCCTAGCATATCATCTAAGAGCTCAAAGACATTACACAGATCTACTATACAAAGCTGAAGAAGACCAACAGAATAACCNTCAGCTTTATTATCCAGCTTACTCCTATTTTCCTTTGGAACATGTACATAAGCATCACAACCAAACACTCTAAGATGTTGAAGAGAGGGTTTCTTTCCAAACCATACCTTGTGTGTAGTTTTATCATCCAACGTTGATGAAGGTGATCGATTGACCAGGTAACATGTTGTACCCACTGCCTCTGCCCATAATTCTTGTCTTAACCCAGCAACGCTGAGCATGCTCCTTGCTTTTTCCATCAATGTCCGGTTCATCCTTTCTGCAACTCCATTTTGTTGAGGAGTGTATGGAGTAGTCTTCTGCCTTGCTATAGCAGACTTCTTACAGAATTCTTTGAATTCATTTCCGCAGAATTCTCCACCATTATCTGTTCCCAATACCTTTATTTTCTTCTCTGTCTGATTTTCTACAAGAGACTTAAACTCTTTAAATTTATCAAATACCTCAGATTTATTTCTAAGAAAATAAATCCATGTGTTCCTTGAAAAATCATCTATGAACGAAACATAATACATAGATTTACCTAGGGATGGAATAGGAATAGGTCCAAACACATCACTGTGTATCAACTCTAAGATCCCCTTTGCTCTTGTAGCACTAGATGGGAATCTTACTCAATTTTGTTTACCATATATGCAATTTTCACAGAAATCAAAATCCAGAGTGCAATTAGACATACCTTCAACCATACCATTACCGTGTAGTGTTCGAAGGCCCTTTTCTCCAATATGCCCCAGTCTTTGATGCCACAACATGGTCTTCTTTTCTGGGACAGTATTGGTCTTGTCTCCTTCATTTTTCTGCTCAANAGGTAAGCTAACCGATATCTAACCCTTGTTATCATTGAGAAACAATTTTTTTTCTTGTGTGAAAAGAGTTTTTTTAGCACGCTCTCTGAGGCCGTCTTCAAAAACAACAACAACAATGAAAACAAAAACAACAACCCTCTTTCTAAACAATACAATATGTTTTTCTATACCATTTGGTTAAAAAATTCCTTATTAAGTAAGAGGTCTTGAGTTCAAGTCTCTCTTTTTGTTACTTTAAAAAAAAAAAGTTCATGCTCCATTGTAAAGTGTATTTCACTTCAAGTATAAAAGTAAATCACTATAAGTAGATTTAATATTTTAGAGTTATTTATTTTTCATACAACTTTTCTTTTATAAAGTAACTTCATTGTAAAAGTGATCCCCACTTAGTTTTATAAAAGTGGGTCACTTCATAAAACAACTTACACCATCACATGGTCCTTTGGTTACCGTTTATGCCTTTTTTTTAAATAACACAACTTTCACATCTGAAGTCTATTTTCAGTCCCACTTTTTTTTAAAACCACCTAATTTTTCGATATATTTCCATCCATATCATCAGTTTCAGTTTTTAAATCCATATTATCTACATATTTAATATGGATTCTTCAAGTAATCTTTTGGTTACCAACACCAACTACTTCCAATGGAAATATCATATGGAGGATTTATTAAGTAAAGGCTTGTACTAGATTACCTTGGGAAATGAAACAACACCCACTGCTGTTGATGAGAAAGTCAAATGGGATAATAAGAATGAAGAAGCACGTGGATTAATCAAAATTCCCATCTCTCTTGATTTAAGATTCCACCTTCAATCAATTGATAAACCCAAAGAAGCTTGGGAAAATATTGAATCTGTGTTTTGTAAACACAATATTATTCAAGCACAACAGTTAGAAAATAAAGTACTGACTTTAAGTCCAAGTGATATTTTTTGCATTGAAGACTATCTATCTAAGTTTAAAATAGTCATAACTTTATGTGAAGAATGTAAGATAAAGATAGAAGAAGATCTGTGCATCTATCTTATTCTTTCTAAGCTAGGTAGTGCATATTCTGTGTTTGTATCTATATTTTATGCCATGCAAGATTCTCTAGGGGAAACTTATAAAAAACCCACTCTTGATAACTTTTGTGATGCTTTGATTAGAGAGCAAGATAAGCTTGTACAACTTGGAATGATCAAAACTGCAAGTACACCCAACAAAGCTTTAGTCATCCATAAGAAAGATAAGCCTAATAATCCCAAGAAGAAACATCCTTACCACAACAACAAGAAATATAAGGGTCCCAAACCCACTCAGACAACTTCTGCTCCTAATGGTGACAAAGGAGAAAAATATAAAAATCAGAAGACTGACAGACATTGCAAATTTTGTGATAAAGATGGTCATGATGAGTCCAAATGTTTTAATAAGATCGCAACTTTAGAAGAAGTGATGAATAAGCACAACAACAATATTGATTATACTTATTCTTCTTCTTCTTCTCATGGACGTGCACTTTTTGCTTCTAGTTTCTCCTTGAATACAACTTCTACTTCTACTTCTGATGAGTGACTTATTGATTCTAGAGCACTTATCATATGGATAAGGATAGAGACATATTTTCTGATCTAAATGAAGTAACACCAAAAAAATATTTGTTGGTGATGATAGATATCTTACTATTGAAGGATCTGGAATAGTTCAAGTAGAAAATGGTCATTTCAATGATGTATTATGTGTTCCAAGTATTTCTTGTAACCTTCCATCAGTATATCAAATCACTCATTCAGGTGAAGCTAAAATTGTAGAGTTTTCACCTCACCAAGTTGTAATCAAGGATCTAAAATATCCTAAGCATGTTCTTACAACTAGAATTGTTGATGATATTACCAAGTTGTACAAGTTTGACAACTTTGGGTCATCATCTTTTTCATCAGTTTTTGTTGCTCATAGCAATGACTTGAGAAAACTTTGGCATGAGGTTTGGCCATATAAACTAAATCTCATTGTAGCAACTATGTAATCAACAAATGGTGACTAGTATTCATCCCATTTCATGAAGAGATGGTGTTTGTGTCAGTTGTGTTCTCGACAAACATTATCGGGACAGTTTTGAAAAATGTGCCTCTTGAAACACCTCGGGCCCTTTGCGGATTGTTCACAGTGATTTGTGTGGTCCACTTTCTTCTCCGTCTTTTTTTGGGTGTAAGTATTTCTTAACTTTCATTGATGAATTTTCTAGTCATACTTGGGTTTACTTCTTAAAACTCAAGAGATAAGTTTTTGACAATTTTTTAGCCTACAAGGCCCTTGTAGAAAAGCAATATGGACATCAAATTCAAAGGTTAAGAACAAATAATGGAGCCGAATATGTGAACAATAATTTTACAAGTTATTGCACTACACAGGGCATCCAAATGCAACACACTGTTCCATATGCACCACAACAAAATGGTGTTGTTGAGAGAAAGAACTACACATTAAAATAAATGGCTAATTGTATGATCTGATCTAAGGGATTAAGTCTAAAGTATTGGACGGAAGCCATCAACTATGAAAATTACATAGTAAATCACACTCCCACAAAGTCTCTTCAAAATATAACTCTGGAAGAATATTGGACTAAAATTAAACCAGATGTAAGTCACTTCCATGTACTTGGTAGTATAGCATGGGCTCACATTCCTAATGAGAAAAGAAAAGCATTGTAGCCTAAAAGTGAGGAGTGTATCTTTTTTGGTTATTCTGAAGATGTCAAAGGTTATAGACTCCTTCAACCACATTGTAATGAAATTATTATTATAAGATATGTTAAATTGGATGAAAATATCTTGGCCTGCGAGCCTAATTTGGTGTTTGTGCTTTCTTTGGCCTGCGAGCCTAATTTGGCGTTTCTGATTTCTTTGGCCTGCGAGCCTAATTCAATGTTTATGCCTTCTTCGATCTACGTGCCATCTTCAACGATTGTGCCTTCTTCTGATCTAGTTTCTTCTTCAGATGATGATAGTGAGGATGAAAATCCACCTCTGCCTAGTCACCTTCCTTTAAATGTGTCCTTTGAACCTGAACCGACACCAACTCTAGCTCCACTGCCAACTAGATGGGTTTTTTCAACATGAGAAGAAATTGGTTATCTTGTTGATGATCCTTCATATCAGTGTCAGACACGTTCATAGTTTCAATGAGCCTCTTCTCTTTTGGCTCAAGTTTCAGAGACTCATGATCCGGAGACATTTGTAGAAGCTTAAGGTCATCTAGATTTGGATACAAAAATGAATGAATATTATCGTTCTTTAATGGAAAACAATACTTGGGATATTGTACCTCTTCCAAAAGGAAGAAAACGTGTCAGATGTAAATGGGTCTACAAAACCATGTATGCATCAGATGGAAGTGTTGAAATACATAAGGCTCGATTAGTTGCCAAAGGATTTTCCCAAGTTGAAGGAATTGGCCATAATGAAACCTTTTTCTCTGTAGCCAAAATGAATTCCATCCACCTTGTTCTTGCCCTTGCTACCTCACATAAATAGGAGGTCCATCAGATGGATGTTAAATATGCCTTCTTCGATAGAGATTTGAAATAATAAAACTACATGGAACAACCTCCTGTCTATGACCAAAATGACTCTAGCCTTGTTTGTCACCTTAATAAATCTCTTTATAGTCTTAAGCAAGCTCCCTGATCTTGGTATGCCAAAATGGACAACTTTCTTATTGACACCGGATTCTCTAGATGCCATTCTAATCCTAATGTCTATACCAAGAAAGTATGAATCCATCTCATAATCCTTGTCCTTTATGTTAATGACCTTATCCTTACTGGTAGTGACTCAAAACATTTAAACCATGTGAAAACTAGCCTTAAGAAGAAATTTGAAATGATAGACTTAGGTTTTTTTGCACTATTTCCTTGGCCTCCAAGTTTTTGAAACCAATGAAGGAATTTTTCTTTCCCAATCTAAGTATGCTTGTGACCTTCTTTGTTTCTTTCACATGGATGATTGTAAACCGGCCCCTTCTCCCTTCTAGTCTGGAGCCAAGCTTAATGTCACATGTATTTCTCCCAAAGGTGATGCCACCATGTACTATTAGTTAGTTGGTATCCTCTTATACTTGACTCATACCCATCCTAATATTTCCTTTGTTGTTGGTATTGTTTCTCAGTATATGAAAACAACCCATGGAAGCCATTGGAAGAAGCTAAAAGGATAATTCTCTATGTCCATGGTACAATTAAGTTCAGAATACATTACAGTTCAGAGGGGACTCATTTATTGGTTGGTTTCACTGATTCAGATTGGGTTGACGACCCTAATGATTAGAAGTCTACTGCAGGTTATGTTTTCATCCTTGGTTTAAGACCTATCACTTGGGCCTTTAAGAAACAACGAGATATTTCCATTTTTTCAGAAAAAGAAGAGTAATGAGCAACGGTAAATGAAAGTTAGGAGGACTTGTGGCTTCGACAGATCCTTTCAGAGTTTGGATTTCAGCAGCAACATCTGACTAGCCTTTGGTGCGACAATCAGAGTTCCATCAAACTCTCCAAAGACCCAGTTAAAAATCAACACAATAATCACATCAAGGTACACATGAACTTCATCATAAAGCTCATCCATGATCAAGTTATTGAAGTGCTCTTTTTCCCTACAAAAGATCAAGTTGCAGACATTTTCACAAAGTCTCTTACAGAAGTGATTTTTTTCAAACTTTAATCTATTTTAGGAGTTCATGAAGTTGTCATTAAGGGGGGATAAGCTCTGATGCCAACTTCCTACTCCTATTGTGTCACTATTGTAAATCCTTCAATCCTATCCCAAGTTGTTCTTAAGGGGGGATGTTAGGATATTTAGATACTTAGGAGTTAGTTAAGATCTAATTGGTATAATGTGTCATTAGGTAAAAGTGTGTTTCTTAGTGTGTTTCTTTAGTATGCATTAGTATGCATTTGTAGTTAGGAAATCCAATGGTCACGATATGTTCTCGACATAGAGTGATCCAACGGTTCATATTCTCCCTGATATTAATGGCCATTGATCCATGGCTTAACACCCAATTGGTGCATGATATCTATTTAAAGAGCATGGAGGTTCATTTGCCAATGATCGATTTTGAGAAAATCTCTTGTAAAATCTCTTTGTAATCCTTTTCTTTTTCATTAATAAACTGCTCCAAGTGGCCATGTTAGCTGGGGCAATGGATGTTTCCCCATAGGGGTTTTACCACGTCAAAACATTGGTGTGTTGATATTTGATATGGTTGCGTGAGTGGTTACTGAAGGTGTTCATCCTCTATTGGAATACCTATGTTTTCGAACACTAATACATTATTAGAATTGAGGATATGGTCTGGTATTAAAATGAGAAAAATCAAATGGAAATTACAGACTGATGCAACAAAAAGTAATTGAATCCCTATGGGCATACTGCCTTCCTTTCCATAATATGTCCTTTGCATAGAACTCTATTGAACTTTGAACTTTGAGAACAAGCTACTATTTTATCCTCTCTATATACTTATACCTTTTACCATGTGCCTTGTGAATCCTTTATAGATTCCCTTGCATGTGAAAATGGCTTCTTCAAACTATTTACTATTTCTTTATTCTTGAAACCACTTTTTGTTTCTTGAAGTATTTTTATTTAGTAAAAAAATCTTTTACAAATACAAAAATTAGTGAATTTTTTTATCATCATAAGGTTGCATGAGTGCCACTTGTTTCCCCTTATCTTGGAATTTGTATATTTACATATTGACACATACGCTTCCACACCTTATCCATTGGATATTATTGTTGATTGAGGTTCCTTTTCACCTCATCAAGATTGGTATATCTCTCATAGGATTTTTGGAAATTTGGTTGTCATTGATGTCTGTTGGCCCCTGACCAAGTTTTGAGGAAACATTGGTCAGTTTTGACCACTTTTGGGACTTCAACATACTAGTTGAATATGGAACACCCAAGAGGAGCTAAGATTGTGACATCTCACTTGTTTTTGGGGGTTGTGGACCCACCAAAGGGTTTACTAGGGTTTATGTAATGGGTTATGGGATGTCATCCCATGGGTTTACCCATGATTAGGCCTTTTTGTAAATGTATAAATAAGTAGCTAAGTGATGTAATAAGTATGGTTGGATATGTGCATAATATGTTGTAAGTATTAATGTTGGATTAGTGCAAGAGGTTGTAAGTTTCTTTTTGCAAACAGACTATGTGGAGTGAGGCTATGTGCCTTGACCTGATTTTGGGAAGGAGGATCTAGCGTGCAGATCTCCTGTCCTCTGCGGAGTTTGGATCTGTGGCTTTTTGCACAGGAGTGAATGAATGTAAGAATATTGAAGACTAATAAAGAATAATAAGAAGTTGGTGGACATATCCCCACACTGGGGTGAACCACGTATATCCTGTGTCTTGATGTTCTTTGTGTGATGTGAATTATGCTATTTATCTAGTTAGTTTTGTTGTTATAATGTATGATGAATGCATATGATGTTGTTGCTTAGTGATTAATGGTATTAAAGATAAATTGATGATAGATATAAGATAATTCTATGTGATAAGTGATTGAAAGTGCTTGATCTTTATTGTTACTACATTGATCTGTAATAAGGGTTTAATCTATGATGTGAATAAGACTCATGAGCTAATGCATATTTTTGTCTACGTGATCTGCTAAGTGTTGTAATCACATATATGTGTCCCAGCTTGGTTGTAGACACTTGAGTCCTACAACCTCCCTGCCTCTGCCTTGGGTGAGACTTCATCTGCTTTGCAGGTGTTGTCGAAAGGGCCAGTAGTTAGGGTTTTGTTGGTGCATTGCTGAAGCATTGAACCCTGGGTCTGCCCCTGTGCCAACAAATAGTTTCATTGCACAATGCATAAATGAGGATTATGGTGATTTATAAAAGGGAAAGAGGGGCTACAAGGTAGCCTCAATATAAGATGGCACAGTGCACCTCACTTGCCAACTTATAACTGGAAAGATCATCAGAAAGAACTATCCGACATAGGTCACTGGGTGAGTTACCTCATCAACAAGCTCGAGAAAGACTTACGTGAAGTGCAAGATCAGGGGTATGAATTCCATTTTAGCTGGCTACTTGTGTTAATCTCATTTTTCGCTTGGCAGATGCCAGAAGGAGCGACATTTCTAGAAGTTGAGCCATCAGAGGTCGTTGGCCACAAGGTTCTCCACCTTCTGGTATACAGATGACATTTCAAAGCAGTGCCAGTCGAACATTGTGTACCATGCCTACTACCAGCAACTAAAGCATTCTATTGAGGCATTTCCATGCATGAAACCAAACACATTACACCAGTACAAAGCACTAGCGAAGTTCCTCGCAGATCAACACTTTATCTATATCATTGCGTGCAAGGCTGAGAGCTAGGAGGAGTTATAGTCCTATTATAAGTTGACTGATGAAGACATGGAGGAGATCACCAAAGAATGGCCAAAGAATTTCCTTGTACTGATTGAAGATTCAGATCTCTCCGACGCAGACATCATAGGAATCCCCTTGGTCATTCAAGTCGAGCATGTTGGGCAAAGAAATGCGGAGATACAGAAGAAAAGGGTAGAACTACAATATATATAAATTGATGAGGAGGACAACGTCTCTACAGAACATTGATCTGGCTCGCCAGAAGGAGGAGGAGAAGACCAAGGAAATGGAAAAAGAAGAGGGGATGACAGAGAAACGCCAGAAGAAGGTGAAGCTACACCACTAAAGGACCCCCCTACCGAGGTAGAAACATCAAAGAAAAGGAATGTTTCCCCGCAAAAACCTTCAACAATAAAGAAGACATGTGCTAGTAAGCCCAAGATGAAGGCCACGCTCACAGAGGACGATGTCAATCTAATCATCGCAGTTGTGGAGGATGCTTCAGAGGATATCTTATAGTGATATAGAGAAAAGCAAGAGACATTGTATGAAATAATAGAGAAGGATATGAAGGAGATACAACAAGCCATCCATTTGAGCCACATAGTACCTACTGCACCTTCTTTATCAAAGATTGCATAATTGGGGGATGAGCCCACCCAATTGTGAAGACTAGAATATGCAACAGAGGCTTGGCTTCAACGATTCCAAGAAGAAAAGGAACATACCACAAAATTCTTCAAGAAAGAAAAGGAATAGGTCTTAGAGAAACTACGATTTGCACAGTCCTGTGTAACCTCCTACGAGAAGGAGAAAGATGAAATTCGGGCAATGTTCAAGGAGGAAAATGAAAACATACAGAAAGAAAAATACCAGCTTATTGCATAGAAGACTGCAGTCAAAGAAGTGGTGACTAAATCACTTCGCTCTGTGCCAAGCTTGGCACAGGAAGAAAAAGAGTTAGTTGAGATTCAAGTGGGGAATCTCGCTAAGTTGATTCAACAGCGTCAAGCATAGGTAACGAAGTTGGAGCTTCAAGAAGTACCTATCACTTCGCAGGAAGTGCATGACCAAAGGGAGGAAGCTGCTAAGAGATAAGTTGGAAGGATCAAGATCCTCGCCTTAGAATGTAAGAAGTTGAGTGATTGAAGTG
>JZKD02S1562156.1:0-10355 GCA_000966675.3 Picea glauca
ATCACTTCATTTATGTAGTGTTGTATGTTGATGACATGTTGTTGGTAGGAAATAACATGGATGTTATCAAGGAGGTGAAATCATAGCTATCATCCAAATTTGACATGAAGGATCTTGGTGTTGCTAACTTCATTCTGGGAATGGAAATTAAAAGAGATCGTGAAAACAAGAAAATCTGGTTGAATCAGAGAAAATATGTTGATACGATATTGCAGAGGTTTAATGTGCATGGAAGTAAACCGGTCAAGGTTCCTATTCCTATAGGTGTAAAGTTATCTGCAGATCAGTGTCCCAAGACACAGGAAGAAGAGGACATGTCCCATGTTCCATATGCCAGTGTAGTTGGCAGTTTGATGTATGCAATGGTTTGTACTAGACCGGACATTACATATGCAGTGGGATTTTTGAGCAGGTATATGTCAAAACTAGGGAAGGAGCATTGGACAACAATAAAGAGGGTCTTCAGGTATTTGCGTGGCACTACCAATTATGGATTGTGCTACCAAGGAAGACCAGGATTGGAAAGCGTGGTGGACATACATGGCTTTGTTGATGCAGACTGGGCTAGAGATTTGGATATCAGAAGATCTACAAGTGGGTATGTGTTTAACCTATTTGGAGGAGCAATCAATTGGATGAGAAAAATATAGGCTGTAGTGGCACTCTCAACTACAGAAGCTGAATACATGGAAACCACTCATGCAAGCAAGGAAGCAGTATGGTTACAAAGATTGTGTTCAGGTATTGGGTTGGTACAACAAGCAATGCGATTAGATTGTGACAATCAGAGTGCAATATTCCTTGCAAAGAACCCAGATTATCATTCGAAGACAAAGCATATTGATGTTCAGTATCACTTTGTGAGAGACATGCTTGAGGAAAAGAAGGTGTTGCTGGAAAAGGTTGACACTTTGAAGAATGTTGCAGATTCATTGATAAAATCTGTGAGCATAGAAAATTTATCCTGGTGTAGAGTAACAATGGGCATTACTGCCTTGGATTGTTGACTATATAATCCCCTGGACCCCTGGATGCAAAGAAAACAACAAGTGGGAGAATGTTGGGTAGGTGTTATATTCTTTGCAGTGTGTGTGGGTGCGCCAAATATGAAAACTGCGTCTGACAATCCCTCTAGTAGTGCTCTTTGTGTCATGTGCATTGGGTTCTTTCCTAGGGAGTCCCAAGGGGGGGCAGGTATGACCCCCCTTGGTTATGCGCAACGTTCGGGGCAACGGCCCGAAATTTTTTTTTGGGTTGTTTTTGCTATTTTTAGTGGTTTTGTAAATTAATCCCGGATTAAGGGATTAGGGTTTTGGTATCTATGAAATACCTAAAAACATTGTATATATATTGTATAGTGAATGGTGAAATTCGATATAATGAATATAAGAAGGTTTTCCCGGTTGAGGGTTTCCGGTATAAATCTCTCTGTACTATGTGAATGAGACTATGATTAAATTCTGTTTTGATTAAGAATCTATATGCATTGCTTTACTTCACAGGTTTAAAACTTACAACGTGATCCAGACGAATATCCACACATGGAAGGGACTTTACTTTGTTCACCAAGTTGATTTGCAGAGTGGTGAAAGGGTGAACTTATATGTTTTGAGTTTTTATTTTCTCATGCATTTTATTAATTCTTTGTGAGGAAAGGTCTCATGCATTCTTATGCTTTTATGAGATGCTCATGCATTTAATTATGATTTATGAGATTTTGGAAAAACTCATACATTATTGATGTAAAATGATTAATACTTGTGAGGGAAATTAGACTCACGTATTTATCATTAAATTATAATTTTGGAAATTGGTTTTTATGTGAGAAACCACCTCACACCAATTTTCCATTATTCTCAATTATAGGTTGAGAGAATCAAGGACATGGATGAAAAGTCTTTGGGTGGTTTTGAGACTTTTCCCATTATGTGCTTGAAGATGGTTGAGATCCTACATTCATGGATCTTGTTTTTTCTCTTTTGTAATTAGATCCTATTATTGTGGATCTAGGAATTAATGCTCTTTCTTAAGAGGGAGTGAGGAAAAACTATATAATGCCTTATGTGAGCCCTTTGAAAGAGAGGGAGTAATGAGGAATGAATGAGTGGAGTTAGAAATCCATAGTGCTACTACTCCTAAGCATTGAGAGACTTATTCATGTAAGGAATTGTCCTTATTGATGTATGGAAAGATATGAGTGTGAGTAGTCTTCTTGAATCCTCATTGAAGGAGAAGGCATCTCTTATGTAATCACTTATGATAAGGCCCCAACATATTTTGAAGAAGGAATGAAAGCGATCCGTATTCCAATTGAAGCGGGTCCGGAGACATATCCCAGGAGGGGTGAACTACATTACCAACATTGGTTGTCTCTCTCTTGTCCTTTCATGTGCTTTATTCCATTTGAGTTCATCTGTGTTATGTGTTATTGTTTAAAAGCATGGTTAATCATGGATTCCTATGCCCTTTAATCCTTATGCAAATAATTCGCCAGAAAATGATTCTTGATTGAAAACTTGTGTAGAGTAAGCACACACCCGTTTTTAGATCAAAAGGAGAGGCCTCATACCTTGTATCCAACGTTTGATGTCGATTCTCGCTCTCCACCTTTGATTTACCCTAGATCTCCACTAATATCAACCTGCAAAAGGAGACCAAGTCTGTGTCGCAACAAGGTATTTATGAATTCAAATCATACATATAATATGAAAAAATTCAAGTATATGAAGAAAAATAACATATATCAATAGATTGAATCAATTTACACATGTATGTAGGGAAAGAGAACTCTTTTATTGAAAATAATATAAGTAGGTAGTTACAACCTGACTGTAACTACCGACACTTCCTCTAAGCCAACCACCCAAGTTCCTCCACTGGTCCTTCAAGCATCAACTCAGCAAGATGGCCCTTCCTCGGATGACCCAAAAGGGATAGGAACACACCATATGTTCATATAAGAGAGAAGGAGTACTTGAAAATAAGTTCTAGATTAGGGGGATGCTACTCAGAGGATCAAGGATTGCAAATTCATCAGCATAATCTTGCACCTAGATTGTCCTCCTCATCCACGCCCTCATAGGTGCCTTTATACCATCCTCAAGGGGTTGAGGTGGTTGTATTCTATTGTGTACATGCCAAGGGAAGTTTGGGAACGAGCCCAACCGATAACTCTGCCCGAAAATGTGGAATATTTTATTTTTTCGTATTTTTTGAGGGCATCCGTAAGTTGCAAACTAGAAAGACATGGACATCCATGGTTTGTACATGGGTGACTCGCAGATGGCAAAAAAAAATATTTCTTTTAAGTGGTTTTGATGAAGAAGTATGGGATTTAAGTTTACAAGCTAGGGAAAAGGGCTAAGCCATCTAACAAATGCAATTGATGTGGCAATTGGTGGTATAACATATGCCCCCTAATGTGTGAGGTCATAAGGGCAACTATAATATACCAGATATAAAATGTATGCATAACAAAAATAAAATGCTAGTAATGGCTGAATAACAACAATATAACCAGAACATTCACCACAATAATACTAAAATGATATAAGAATAACAACATAAATAACACTTTGAATTTGAAAGCAATGTTCACGGGCCTCTTCGAGGGGGCAACCTCCAGTTGAGCAGAGCTCTATTACAATAATATCCAAGCTAGGGTTCTCATATAGAGGAAGATCCTTCTAGAAGCAGAAGCTTCTATTAGGTGTTCTTATATCTGCCTTATTCTATTTTATTGAAAGGCCTTATTAATATTGACCTTTATTACATCTGATTATATTGTTCTACTTATGTGTGAGTTAGGACCCTAACATGTCTGACCCCTTAAAAAAAACCTTGTCCTCAAGGCTTGAGATGAGGAAATTGCTGCAGAATGGTAGCTGATTCCCAAGTGGCGTCTGCTGGAGTTGTATCTTTCCAATGGACTATCACTTCCTTGATGGTTCTCTGATGTAGGCGATGCTCACGCTGGTCCAAAAATGCTTCTGGCTACAGCCAAATGGATCCTTCTTCAGCTAACTCTGGACGGTTGTTTTGAATTTGGCACTTAGCTCCAATCAACTTCTTTAAGCATGAAACATGAAAAACAAGATGTAGCTTCAAATGGATGGGAAAAGCTAACTGATAGGCGACTTGTCCCACACGCTTGAGCACGGTATAAGGACCATAAAATTTGGGTGCTAGCTTCTGAAAATTATCGGCCTTGAGGGAAGTTTTCTTGTAAGGTTGCAGTCGAAGAAACACCTGATCCCCTTCTGCAAATTGATGTTCAAAGCGACCTTGATCTGCTTGTTTCTTCATGCAATTTGATGACACACACCCCCGACTCTCTTTGTCTGAGATCCGCATAGGATTGTTCTAATTTCTCCACGAGCTGAAGCGACTCCTTCGGTTCCCTACTGAAACCTTCAATGAATCCGATCAACAGGTCCTTCACGAAAACTCCACCTGCACCACATGCACCAGGTGTGAGTCTTCGCCTCCTCATGACCACAACCCGGGTCTTAGCACAAGCACCTTTCGTGACTCACAATATCGTGAGTTTGTGAATTGAAGACCCTCAACTTCAAACCTCCGATATCTGAGAGTGCGATATGAGTATGGCCCCTTCCTTGCTAGCGCCTCTAAAAACAACCACTGGCTAGGACCTAGCTTTAACACCCCTCACAACTCATAACTTCGTGAGTTGGAGCATTGAGCCCTTGTGCTCCTCCTTCACGAATCTCCGAGATGCGATAAGTCAACAATGGGTTGACTTCTTTCCAGGCGACATGGGTCCTTTGCTTGTCACCTGCTTCCACTTTTCTCTGAGCACTGTTACTACGCCACCTGTTAACCACGCGGTCCCCACCAACTGGATGTGCCATGTGTTCACATGAGCCCTCGGTGCTCGGCACTTCGTGACTTTCACAGTTGAAAAGAAACTCTCTCAAACACTAAATCCCCGAATACACGATACCACGTGGAGATTCTGATCCAATGGTTCTCCCGTGTTTCAGATCCAATGGTCTGGATATTCTTCTCTATTCCTCGCAACTCGAAGCTTTGAGCAAAACCAAGAAATTTGGTCTGGCCTCCAAACTCACGAACCCCGAGTTCGCGATATGATCCAATGACTTACACAAAGCATGATAATTGACTCACGTTGATCCTGGATCCTAAGGTGATGGGTTTCACCGGCCTCTAATCACCTTGAAACTCTGCCAAATCCAATGACTCTCGCAACTTCACACTTCCTTCATGAAGGCTTCTCACCATCCATACGACTCCACTAAATCCTACGGTCCACGCAACTTCGCAATCTCTCCACAGAGAATTCTTACCGCTTGATTCACACTTCAATGGTTTCTACCCAAACGACTAAATGTTCTCCCTTCTGAACTTAACTTCTATGCGACGGCTTCAATCCCTGTCTCCCTTTGAAGTGGTTTGATTTTTGCCTTCCTTTGAAGTGTTCAAAGGTGTTATCCCTCCTGAGATTTCACTTGCAAACTCAAGCCTTCCAAAAGGGTTTCCTTCTCGCACTCCTTGCGACAAACTTTCAAATAACTTTTGGTTATTTGAGTCTTCGACCCTGTGCACTCTTGCAACATTAGTCCTTCCACCTTCACCTTAGTTGATAACTTCTAAGTTTTCAACTAGCCCGCGCCCACCTTGCACGAATCTGTTCTTCACCTGCACTTCTACTGGTATGAGAACAACGATATCTCTCCTTAGCTTTCTGAGATAAAACTCAGACTCTTGTCAACGCACACCTTGTGAACATTTCACTGCACTCCTTGCAGGAACTCTTAGGATGAGAAACAATTGAAACTCATTCTTCTGCTCTATCAAACTTCATACACTTAACATGAAATCACACATTTAACCCAACATTGAAACAAATGCATAAACAGAGAGAATAAAACAACTGTAAGCATACCATTCAGCAAATGTAAACAATAAGCATCATAACACCATGAATATTGAGTCAAAGCTTCATATATTAACTCAAATGCTCCTATACATGGGTTCTTCTCTACAACTCTTTGCTACAACTCTCAATGATGATAATGTTACAATGATACACTGGTACAAGAATGAGGGTGTTTATATCCATTTTCCCTCCTACACTTCTAAAACTGTCTAATCTCTTAAGTCAAATCTACCTACTTTCATTAAACAAACTTAATGTCTATTACATCTGGAGGATGAGAGCAAATCGCTCAAGATCTGTTTACAATATGCAAGTACGCTTCCTTTAACTACTACATTAATATCTGCTCATTAATTTTTCAAAAACATTTCAAAATGTGCAAAATGTGTGCTGCGCTTTTCCAGCTGTCTTCCACCTTTATGCTTGCTTGGCTGGCTGCTTACGATGCTCCTGCATCATGATTCTATGCCATGACCAAATTCTCTTTGAGGGTACAAAGAATAGTCTCTCGAGCTGTAAGTGTTAGGTCAACCGCCTGGACCTTTGAGGCACCCGGTAAGTATGAGAGAACTGAAGGTGGCTTCTGTCCATATACCGCTTCAAAAGGAGTCATTCGTGTAGTTGTATGATATGAAGTGTTGTACCACCATTCAACTAGGGTTAGCCATTAAGCCCACTGATTTTTATTTTCCAAGGAAAAACACCTCAAATATGTTTCCAAAGACTTGTTGAAAACTTCCATTTGGACATCAGTCTGGGGGTGATAAGCTATCTTGAGATGCAATTCGGTGCCTTGTATCTTGAACATTTCTTGCCAAAAATTGCTTGTGAAAGTTGGGTCGTGATCAGAAACAATAGAGTGTGGCATGCCATGAAGCTTGAAGACCTGATCCATGAAGATTTGGGCCAACGTGGATGCTGTAAATGGGTGTTGAAGGGCGCATAAATGAGCATACTTGGAAAGACAATCAACAACCACCATGATGGCGGATTTATTTCCCGATTTGGGTAAGTCGGTAATAAAATCCATAGAGATATCCTTCCAAATAGCAGGTGGAATTGAGAGCGGTTGTAGTGTGCCTAATGATTTGACTGTTTCTCCCTTGTTGCGTTGACACACATCACATTCAACTACAAAATTACGAATGTCCTGTTTCATACCATCCCAAAAAAATGAACGTTTGACCCTGTCATAGGTTTTGGTGAACCCGGAGTGCCTTGTTGTGGGTGTAGCATGAAGCTCAGAAAGTACTGTGGATTTAAGATTTGATTGTTTACTTAAATACAAATGGCCTTTGTATCGAAGTTCCTCATGGAGCCAAGAGAACCCTGGGGAATTTGGAGCATTGGACTGCAATTGGTGGATCAACTGCGAACTTTTGGGATCTTGTAGCCATTCCTGGTGAACGACTTGGAGCCAATCTGGTACAATGAATGAAAGAGAAAAATGAGATCCTTCATCTTCACATTTTCAGGAAAGTGCATCCGCAATCACATTGTCTTTTCCTTTCTTGTAAATGATCTCATAATCATATCCAAAGAGTTTAGTCACCCATTTTTGTTGTCCTAGGAGGAAATGCGTTGTTCCATAAAATACTTGAGGCTTTGATGGTCTGTCTTAATTTGGAAACGTTGCCCCAATAGATAAGGACACCATAGATCCATGGCATGCAAAATAGCCAACATTTCCTTTTCATAGATGGATTTGCCCAGATTTCTTTCAGATAGTTGCTTGTTGGTAAAGGCCAAAGGTCGACCCTCTTGTATAAGGACAACACCAATTCCTTTCCCTGAGGCATCACATTCCAACACAAAGGTATTTGTGAAATCAGGAAGGGCGAGGACTGGAGTGGTGCACATGGCCATCTTCAAGGTTTGAAAATCTTGAGCAGCGACTGGAGTCCAAGTGAAAGATTTCTTTTTGAGGAGAGCAGTGAGAGGTGCTGCAATCTTCCCATAATTCTTAACAAACTTGCGATAATATCCCGTTAAGCCTAGAAATCCACGCAAGCTCTTAAGAGTCTTTGGGTGAGGCCAGTCTTGCATAGCTTCAATCTTTTTAGGATCTACCTTGATGCCATCTTTGCCAACCAGATGACCCAAGTATTCTACTTCTAAGGCACCAAAAGCACATTTAGACTATTTCATGAAAAGTTGGTGCTGAGAGAGTAGATGGAGAACTCGATCCACATGAGAAAGATGGTCTGTCCAGGTTTTTCTATAGATGAGGATATCATCAAAGAAAACTAAGACAAAATGGCGAAGAAAGGGACGAAATACATGATTCATGAGGCTTTGGAAGGTGGACGGGGTATTACACAAGCCAAAGGGCATGACCAAAAACTCATAGTGGCCCTCATGAGTTCTAAAGGAAGTCTTGGGAATGTCTACCTCTTTCATATGTATCTAGTGGTAGCCCGAATGAAGATCCAATTTAGTGAAGAATTGGGTGCCACTCAATTCATACAGGAGGTCATCAATGACAGGAATGGGGAATTTGTCTTTGATGGTAAGTTTCTTGAGGGCACGGAAGTCAGGACACATTTTCCAAGAACATTATTTCTTCAGGACCATGACCACAAGAGATGAGTAGGGGCTCGTACTAGGGCGGATAACGCGTGCATTAAGGAGTTCCTGGACCATTTTATCAATTTCATTTTTTTGGGAAAAGGGGTGACGATACAGATGGATATTGGGAGGAAGGCTTCCGGGTACAAGGGGAATGGAATGATCATGAACACCATGGGAATGAGGGAGTACTTGGGGAGTGGAAAATATCAATTGATGTTTAGAAAGGATGGCTTGGAGATCTTGCGGTACCAAGGGTGTCTTTGTTGCTTCTATGGCATGGAGTTGGGCGATAACACTAGAATGACCCTTTTTGAGAAGCTTTTCTATGCGATGGGAACTAATGATCTCAGGTGAACTGGCGGTGATGCCTTGGAACTTATATTGGTGCCCCTCCTAGTCGAATTACATGGTTAAGTCTTTTAAATCCATGAGAATGGGACCATAAGTCCTTAGCCAGTTTGCACCCAACACAATGTCACAACCTCCCATGTCGATAGAAAACATATGGTATTTCAGGTGGTAGTCACCAATTTGGAGACACACATTTTCACAACGCCCTCCACATTTCATGGAACCACCATTGGCAATCATGATTTGGAAATTATTGACGACATGGATGTAGCAATGAGTTTCTTGGGCAATGCGACGATGAATAAAATTATGGGTGCTGCCACTATCAACCAGAATGATGACCTTCCGATGCTTGATGTAACCTTTTAGCTTGAGGGTTTGGGGAGTGGAGAAGCCAATGAGAACATTGAGGGAAATGACCAGTTCTACTTCAGGAGGGTCTAAGGGAGGGGTTATGTCAGTGGATTTAGGTGACTCAGACATAGAGGGAGTTTCTTCATCTTCTTCCAAAATCTCCTTGGAGATGGCCATAAAAATATTTTGTTCTTTACACTTGTGGCCCGAGAAATATTTGTCATCACAATTATAACAAAGGCCTTTGAGTTGGCATTCAACCATTTCAACCCTGGTCAATTTTTGGATCTTTAGTGGAGAAAAAGGAGTAGTGGGATTTAATGGTTTAGGGTGAGGGATAAAGGAGGGTTTGCGGTTTTGAGAATATACAACATGTTGTGCTTCTTTAGCTCTTTTGGTAGCCTCCACCCAACTCTGAGGCCAAGCCATGAGGACATGGGCCCGAATCTCATCCTTGAGGCCATTGATAAAAAACTCTCGGAAAAAGGCATCGGACATGCCCTCTGTTCTAAAATCCAGGCACTCAAAGGCAACTATAAAGTCTTCCACTGTTCCTAATTGTTTCAGCTTTGTCAAACAACCCAAATGGTTGGTGTCAGTGTCAAAGCATTCATAAATCTCTGCCACAAAGTGTGTCCAAGCAATATACCCTTGACGAGAAGTTTTTCTCCATTGCCACCATTGCCAACGTTCTTTATCTAGATGGAGAAAACCATACTGGAGTTTGGCCAAGTCATCTGTAATGCCGTATAAAGAGAAGTAATGTTCCATTTGGGTTACCCAACTAGTGGGGTCCAAGCCATCAAATTTGGTCACATCCACCCACAGAAGGCGTAGGTCACGTTGAAAGTGATGGTTCTGCAAGGTATGGGAATGAGAGGAATGGTCACCTTCAGTATCTGGAGGTGAGGAAGAGGAATGGTTATCTGTAGGGATATGCAGTTTGGTGCAGAGTATTGAAAATACTGATTCAAGCTGGGTGGTGAGGTCTTGTTTGATTTCCCCCATGGTTGTATTGATGGTGGCAACATTGGCACTAAGTTGTTTCACTTCTTGTTGGGTCCCGATGAGACCAGATTGCAAGGTGTTGAAGTGAGCTTCCAAGTCTTGGCTATGAGTATGGGCCATGAGGATGGGGAAACTAAAAAGGGGCGGGTGG
>JZKD02S1562167.1:0-10355 GCA_000966675.3 Picea glauca
AAGCCGACATAAATAAAATAAAATTAGTAATATAATATGCCCCAATTAAGGGGTAATGAACCAATATCAGGGCTTAACAACGTTGACGTTAACATGACTTGGAAACCATGTGTCAGCTAATGTGGTAGAGTGGTGACATGTACATCCATGGTGGCCAGGCCACGGTGGTAGTAACAAGTGTGATGTGGCAAGGGAGTTGGCACCACAGTGGAGCGCTCACACATTGGATGAAACCACAAGTTGAGCCACATAACTCTGTCGTGGGGGGGTTCAGTGTGGTTAGGATAACCCTAGGCTAGGGGGCACAATCCAATGATGTGCACCATGTCACTAGTGGAGTTGAATGGTTGTTCCTCAATGAGTGGCTCATGGTGTTATGTTCCACTGAATATTGTTCCTCGCCCAAAACATGGCATGGATTTGGGGCCACGGTGGCAAGCCCCATACCACAAGAACATTGAATAGGGAGGGAACATTACCCGTGGAATATATCCTTACCCATCTAGGGGAATGAAGTAATTGGGCCCGAGGGAAATAAATCCACTCCACCTTTGGTCACACAGAGCTCAAGGTTGACCTTTCATATCTTCCCTCTCTTTTTACCAGCCTCCCTCCATAGAATTTAAGATCTTCCCTCTCATTTTATTTCACCTAGTTTTACCTTAGTTAAAATACCATGGTTTCACGACCCCGCCCCCATGTGTTAACATTCGGTGGGGAAGGGGGGTCGTGATGCACTAAGGACCGTTTATTATTGTTGACACCCTCTACACCTTAATCTTTGGATAAAAATGTCATCCAGCTTCGTGCAACAAAAATTATGGGTGTGAGATGAGGCATTCCCATTCTTGCGACCCAATAAAATGTGCCATGTAGGAAACCCAGGGAAGTGGGGCCCGAAATATATAATAAGTGAGCCTATAGAGATAAGGTGAAAGAAGAATAAGGTGGAGTCCAACGGGGCAGAACCGAGTGGACAAGGAGTTGACATGGAACCACCTCGAGGTGAAAAGTGGACTTGGGTTCCATCCGTATAAGATAATCATATTTTGAATTTAATAGTGAAAACTTTCCAGAAAATGGGTATTTTTCAAGGTGTTCAACTTGTAGGCCATTTTCAGAGGCCTAAGTAGTGTTTTCAACTACTCAAAAACAATGAGATTAGAGTGTACCATGGTACACTATGTATATATATCTCAAATGAAAGAGCTTGTAGAGATATTTCTAACGGTGTAAACCATTCGTCAAATGGAGCTAGTATGAGGAAGTTACATGACAAATGGTGCAGGGTAAATTTGGAGACCCAATTAACTTCTGAGGGCCATAACTTCCTACTCCAGAACCCGATTGGGGAACAAGAGTAGTCTACAGAAATATATTGAACCATAGAAGAAAAACATGGAGCCAGAATAGAAATTTGGGTAGAAAAAAATGCACAGGAGGAGGGGGAGGCACCTATAGCATTCAGGGATAAAAAGATAATTTGGCCTTAACTTCAGTAGAATGTATCTAGCATCCTAAAGCTCAGATGAAGGTGAAACTTGGGAAAAATTTCCAAATTAGGGTCATGAGGGAACCCAATTGAGATTCTGTCAAATTTCCAAAGGAGTAGGTGTTAGGATGCATAAGCAAAGTTAAAAATTGCACTTGGTTGAAGGATTTTTTTGGGTGATAATCAACTGACCATAACTTTATGCTGGAAACTTATAATTGATAAAGAAATTCGTCATTGGAAAGGTATTGGATAGAAGAATTTAGTTATTCAATCATGAATGTGAATTGAATAACACAAGTTATAGAAAGTTATAAAGAAGAGTTTTGGTGCCCATAAAGGGGGGAAATGGTGCATATGTTACTAGAATTGCATATTATGGTTTAGCTAACAAATGTTGTCGTGTGCATGTTTTCAGATGTTATCATTATAATTAAAACATACCAAATGCAAGTGATGTCTACATATAGGAGACATAAGAACAAAGATAGTTCTTCAAAATGAGCATTTGGTTTCTTTAAGAAGCTTTTGGACCAGATATTTGGGTTTAGTGAGCAACATAGAAAACCCCTAATGAAATCCTTGTTTGAGGGAAGAACTCTATATGAAAATGGTGAGTATCATATGTGGATGTTAGGTAGGAAACCTATTTTCAGATCATGATAATGCATGTAAAACACATTCATGTTAGGATTCAAAAACCCACTCTTTTGTCATCATTTTTGCATAATCTTTATCCATTTCTCATATGTCAAAACCCTCATTTTTCCCTTTATAAACCCCTATTTGATCCTATCATTGATACTAGATAGAATCATAGGTGAAAGTTTAAATATTTAAATTATTTTTGTTATTTTGGATGCAATGTAGTTTAATTCATTGTTATTTTGAAGAAGCTGTTGAATCTTTTGATTATGCAACTACCAAATTATTGTAAATTCTAATGAGACGATTCTGTAGCTACCGAATTCTTGTAAATGCTAACAACTTTCTGCAGATTTTTTTTTTTAAATACAAGGATCGATATTCTTCCAGAATGATTCCAAAATCATAACAAGTGCCAAATTGATAGCTCCATCTCATCCATCTGTCAGATCATCGCGAGAATCCTCCTATAGGACATGAAGTAAAGTTCAGTGTTTTGGTCAACTTTCTTATGTGGCAACGATGTGGCACAAGTTTGTAGCTCAAAATCCTCCAAGATACTGGTTCAAGGAACGATATTTCATGGAGAAATTCATGCATTATGTCATTAATTTCTCCATGACATTTGTAGTTATGTTATATCTGCCATATCATTGTAAATCATAAAATGCATATACATTTATGAGTTGGTTGATTACTTCCCAGGAAATCAGATTTGAAACGATCTTGATTTATTTGTACAAATACAAGCATAGAACATTACAAAGGCATTGTGGAAATCCCCAAAATATTGTACTTTTGATTTTGATATAATACAAAGTGTTGTTGATTTTCATAGTGTGTGAATTATATGTTTTGAGTTGCTAATTTGTATCTTCATAAGAAATATTTAGTGACAGACCAGGACGCAGGAGGCCCCCCTGAGAACTGAGTTCGTTACTTTATTTTTTATTCCCAGTCTTTGTTTATAGTTGTGTAAATTATCCTTTATGCACTCAAATTTTACTTATGCTAAATGTCATTTACAATTTTTCTACAACAATTATTGATCACATTTAACTTTGATGAACATATCCAATTTGGTGATATCTGTAGTTTATGGAATCAATTGTTAAAATTCATAAAGCTTATAATCAGAGGACTAAATATATGATTGAACATTGTTGTAATTAAAAGAACTAGCATTAGATTTCAATTTAGTTGAGTTTACTTTTCAATTTTTTAGAATCAATTCCACCTCTCATCAGTTGAGAGAGCCTCCTGGAAAATATTTGTGGCTCATGAAATCACATTGATTAAATTCATGAAGTTAAGGGGTAGGGATTAAGTGGATATTGATTTTGAAACTATTTATTCACTCTGTTTTAGTTTATACTCTGTTTTACTCATAATTGTTTTTCTCTCATAAAATATCTTTCTCTCAGAATTACTTAGAAATTTGCATTCATTCATAATAATAAATCAGGAACTAAAACTCTACACATACAATGTTTTATATTTCATAATATTACAAACCTGAGTTGACAATTTAATGAACCAAAATCCTATAATATAATTTGATTGACATTTTTGGTTCTATTTCTGGGGAAATATACACAGAGAAATGGTTTCCTATTCAAAATAAAATAAAATAATGTTAGTTAGAATGCATGAATAGACATAGGGATTCTAGAGGTAGATTCATAAGAAGAATAGGTAGAACCGATAACCCAATTAGAAATCCATCTGTTTCCACTCATGGTACATTAAGAGCCACACCATCTACTAATAGATATGTAGGTAGAACCATTAGAGGGGGACCATCAAGAAGAACACTAACGTCTGAGATAAAAAGGAAAGCTCAAGAGGAGGAAGAGATTGTCTTGCGACCAACTCAAGAAGCTATGATTCTTTCCTCTGCTAAAGAACAAGAATTCTTCCAAATCCACCTTGAAGTTCAACATCTAACCCCTACCAAACTTGAACCTGAATTTTTAGTGGAAACACAAGGATCTATAAACATGTCAGGGGAAGAAGAAGTAACTGGAATTGGAGGAGGTGGAGGTGGACCTCGAAATGGAAATAATCGAAGAGATGATGTAAGAAGAGGCTGCATACATGGAGAAGCAGGAGAAGATGAAGTGGAGGTATTTGGATTTCCTATCGAATATACAAACGCAAATTTTTAGATGAAAAACATTAATCTTTATGCCTTACAAAACTTTTGTGGTATGGTTTCTGAAGACTCTGAAACATTTTTATTTGAATTTGAAGTGTTATATCACAATTATGATTACTCTCAGGATGCCCAAAAACTGAAATTGTTTCCAGCAACCCTTAAATATTTATTCTTACATTGGTTCATGGGTTTAGGAACAAATTCCATCCACACATGGGATGTTATGAAACAACTTTTCTTAGGAAAATATCCTCTCTATTGCACAAATAGTGGTAAGAGAGAAAAATTATTCAAAATATCACAAAAAGAAGAGGAAAGTCTTGAAACTTTTCTAGATCAATTTCTCTACACTATAAAAAGAACTAAACAACATACTCTAGATCTTGAAACTCATAAAGTTATCTTTCTTCGAGGAATTAGGGATGAGTGGACTGATATGCTGAATTTGATGGGAAAAGGTGATGTGTCTCACCTAGATTTTTCAGAAATTGGCAATTTATGTATACACATTTCAAGAGGAAAAAGTAAATTTGGTAAGGACCTAGGGACACTCTTTCTCGAGTCCAAAAGTCAACAACCGGAGGGGTAAGTCAAGTTGAAATTGGAAATTTACTTGAAAAATTTAAAATTGATATTATTAGCAGTTTGACTTCTGAGTTTGATATTTTAAAAGTAAAATAGAAAAATGAAGAAGAAAATGCAGCTCTAACAATATTTTTTCCTAAGTGTAGAAAGAAGCATGGATCGAGAGAATTTCCACTTGATATTATTGATGTTTGAGGAATTTGTGCAGACAATCATAAAAAGGAGAATTGTCCATCATTTCTAGGATTAATGTCATATTTCCAAGGAAGCCAAGATTTTACTGAACAAATTTGTTTCATATCAACAAAACTCCCATGGCAGCCACAAACAATAGGTATGGCACAAGACTTTACTCAACAATACAATCCTTACTTTCTTCAATTTCCACAGCAATCCAACTGGACTCCTCCTATGCCTTGGAAGACATGGCATCCACAACAAAATACAAACCTACCTTAGCAAAAAGGTTGGAGAGGAACTAACTATGAAGCTACATATACCAATCATTACCCTTCATATCCTACTCAACAACAATATCCTACTCAATACCACTCACAACCACCACAATCACAACCCTATCCTACCCAACCTCCATAAATTACTCAACCTCAACAATTACAATTACCTTCCACTCAAAAACCTCCACGACCTACTCAACTACCTTCTCAACCCATTTCTAATCCCAACAATAAAGTATCCTAGCCTTCTTATAGCGTTGAGTTACCCAATTTCCCAACATAAGTGATTACTTCGCTAGATCTAAATGACAGACATCTTAGATATGAGAAATTAATTCAGAAAAAATCTCCAATTATTGAGGAACAAGAAGAGGAGGAAACTCCCAATCCATTACTCAATAAATAAAAACCACAAACTTCTACTCCCACAATAGAACAAATTCAACAATCTCAAACACCACCTTTCCTAGAAAGGTTAAATTTGTAGAAACAAATTCAACAAAATGAGTTTGATTTATTAGATGAGTTAAGAAATGTTTGTATCAAAATTCCTCTACTGCAAGAAATTAAGGATATTCCTATATATGCCAAAATAGTTAGGAAGTTTTGCATAAAAAAACAAGGGATAAAGAAAAAATATACACAAACTGTACAAGTTATTGGAAAATTGGCAGATTTAATGTCCGGGAAAAATTTTATGCATAAATTTTGTGATCTTGGAAATCCCATTGTACAAATTCGCATTAATAATGTTGTTATTGCTAATACATTGGATGCATTACATCTTTCTAATCTTCGTTATACACCGATTTTTTTGCAATTAGTTGATAGATCAATTATTAAGCCTGAAGGAATTTTAGAAGATATCATAGTCTCAATATATTCATGGAAATACCCAGTGGACTTTATGGTTTTTAAAACCTAAAACTGATCTAGGTGGTTATCCATTGATCTTGGGTAGGCCATGGTTAGCTATTGTTGATGCATATATAGGGTGTAGATCTGGTGATATGAAAATCAAACATGGAGATTATGAAAACAAATTTCATTTGTATCTACCTCCCAAAGCCATAAATGAATCGGATATGATACAATATTTTGAAGATCATGAAATAGTACAACCACTTTTTACACTTGAACAAGCTATGAGTTTAAAAGATGATAACGAGGAAAATCAGATCATTACTTATATTATTAATTCATATTTTTCTCTATATCATGGGGGGCATCATATTCTTACTCATATCTTGGATAAAACTTTTTAGGAAAATTGTACTGTTGAAAATATATTAGCACTTGCAAATTCAATGTCAGTAAATGCTTCAAAACCAGAATCTAGTAATGTTTCTATTGAAATTCATCCAGGAAAAACTTTAAATATTAATTCTCAGCTTGAAGAATTAAAAAAAAATAAAAATAAAATAAAATTATTGAAGAAAACTTTTGGTGCATTTGCATGGGAGTACACTGATATGAGAGGAATTCATCCAAATACTTGTATTCATCATATCTATTTTGAGGATAATTCTAGACCTATCAGATAACCCCGAAGATGAATGAATCCACTTTTAAAAGAAGTTGTGACAAATGAAATTCAGAAATGATTAGATGTCAATTTTATATATCCAATTTTCGACACTAAATGGGTATCACCTTTGGTGATTGTTCTGAAGAAAAATGGAAAATGGGGTGTGTGTGTGGATTATAGAGAATTGAATAAATCAACCTTGAGAGTCATTTTCCATTGCCTTTCATAGATTAGGTATTATATACATTAGAAGGTAAAAAATATTTCTCTTTTCTGGATGGATTTAGTGGCTTCAACCAAAAACTTATTGCTCCAGAAGATCAGGATAAAACTACATTTACTTGTCCTTGGGGTATGTATGCTTATTGAGCACTACCTTTTGGATTATGTAACACACCTGCAACTTTCCAACGTGTTGTATTGGGAATTTTTTCTGACCTGATTCATGATTGTGTAGAAGTATATATGGATGATTTTATTGTTTATGGAAATACTTTTGAGGAAGCATTAAAAAAATTGGAAAAATTTTTAACCAGATGTCAAGAAACAAATTTAGCACTACGTCATGTGAAATGTTTTATGTTACAAATTTAAGGAATTGTTTTTGGTCACCACGTGTCTTTTGCAGGAATAAAAGTGGATCCAAAGAAAATAGAAGTCATTTCCAAGTTTCCAGTGGTAAAGAACCAAAAATATGTTAGACGTTTCTTAGGACATGTTGGTTACTATAGGAGTTTTATTAAAAATTTTACAAAAATAACATCTCCATTATTTAAACTTCTTACAAAGGACAATGATTTGTTTTGGAATATTGCATTTGAAACTTTAAAAGAGAAACTTTCTATCACTCCTATTTTAAGAGGACCAAATTGTTCTCTTCCATTTCACATATCTATAGATGCTTCTAATATATCCTTAGGTGCAGTTTCGACACAAAAAGAAAATTAGGATTCTTATGCCATTTACTTTGTTAGAAAAAAATTGACACATGAATTAAATTACATAGTCATAGAAAAATAATTTCTTGTAGTAGTACATGAAATCAATAAATTTAGGCACTATATCACAGGATATGAGGTATTTGTCCATACAGATCATTCATCTATTAGATATTTAATGAATAAACCAATTACTAATCGTAGAATTACTAGATGTCTTCTTTTACTTAAGGAGTTTGATATCACCATATTAGACAGACCTGAAAGAGAAAATGTAGTTGCATATTTTCTTTCTAGGATTCATAATGAAGGTGAATTAATTCATGTTAATGATGAGTATCCAGATCAACATTTATTTGCAATAGCTAACAAATCTCCTTGTTTTGCATATATTTCCAATTACTTGGCCACTAGAAAATTACATCAACATTTGTCACAAAAAGACAAACAAAAAATTATTAGAAGTAGTGCTTTGTATTCATGGATTGATGGAGAACTTTTTTGTACATGACCTAATTTTATTATTCGAAGGTGTGTTAGAGAAGATGAGGTATATGACATATTGAAAGCATCCCATGATGAACCATGTGGAGGACATTTTGTTGACTGAAGAACTACTTATAAAATCCTATGATTGGGGTATTAATTGCCCTCTCTTTTCAAAGATACTAAGCAATATGTGAAAAGATGTGACAGTTGTCAAAGAATGGGAAAGCTAGTACAAGGAGATGAAATGCCTCTACAACCACAGGTACTCATAGAACCTTTTGAAAGATGGGCTCTATATTTTGTGGGACCAATTGCTCGAACATCACGGAATAAAAGGTATGTTTTAGTATGTACTGATTATGTAACAAATGGGTAGAGGCTAAAACACTTACTTTTGCTACTGAAAACGTTTTTGTTGATTTTTTATTTGAGTACATATTCACTCATTTTGGTGTCCCAAGAGAAATTGTTACAGATCAAGGTGCCCAATTCACATCAACACTTGTTTAGAAGATCATGGAGCAATATAAGACCAATCATCGAGAATATTCTCTAATCCACAAGCCAATGGGAAAGTGGAATCAACCAATAAATTTCTTGAAGATATCCTAACCAAGACAATTCATATGCATCATAAAGATTGGTTAGATCAGCTTACAGAAGTAGTTTGGGCCTACCATACTACATGGAAAAATACTATTGGGCATACACCATATGAGCTTGTATGTGGAAAAAAATTCTTATTGCCTATTGAGTTCCAAATTAAGACTTTCAAGATAGAATCCAAGCTTGGAATGGACCTTTTAAAAGAATGGAAAAAAATATTAGCTCAACTCAATGAGTTGGATGAAATCAGATAGGAGGAAATTCACCATACAACTCTCATTCAACAACAGAGAACTAGATGACATGATAAATTCATAAAGAAGAAGACCTTTAAACCGTGTGACTGGGCTCTTTTATTTGACTCTATGTTAAGCCCTAAATAGTGTCACATTACCCCTTAATTAGGGAATATTACATTAGTAATGTTATTTTATTTATGTTGTCTTGGGTCTATTAGTTGTAAGTGTACCTCCTAGTCTCCTATATATACCAAGGAGACATTTTCATTTGGAATCTTGTATTGGGAAATTTATGTGGTGTATAAGGAGGTTTCCCCGTCGAAGAGGCTTATTATCTGAAATTATCTCTTTTTCAAGGTGTTAAGTACTTGTTTTGAAGTTTTTCTAAGCTATCTTGATATTTAGTTCTTAACATTTGGTATCAGAGCTCAAGGTCTTGGGGTTTCACTGCTACATATGAGACATCTTGGCATTTTCGCTATAATTTGTTTCTACGATGTTTCAGAAGGAACCCCTGGAAGGATATTTAGTAGACAGATCAAGGTACGTTGGTTTCAAATTTCATCTCCTGAGGCCTTACAATTTCGTAGATATAGCCTGCGTAAGATAGGGTTCTGGAATCGTCCTGAATTTAGTCATCGTTGAATTTTCGCTATGAAAATTTTTCTGTAACGTTTCAGACCCTGGAATTTGTAGGATATTCATATAAATTATTAAGGTATCTATGATAAACATTTCATCTTCTGGGTCATCTTACATTTGTAGATACACCCTGTGGAAGATAGGGTATCTGACTAGTCCTATTGACTAGTCTCAAGTAGGTGTTCCGGGTAAAAAAATCATAAATTATTCCTAGATTATCCAAATTGAGTGAGACTAATTGCATTGGATAATGGACAGTCTTTAGTATTTCTGGTGCAAATTTTGGAATTGTATATCAATTATTTTTTGTGGGACACTCTATACAAGTGAGATCTCCTGGAAAGGATAAAAATCAACAAATTTTGGGGAATTTACCATAAATTCCACTTGGAACATCCAATTTTGATAAGACTTGTGGCATTGCGATGAAGAAATATCAGAGAACTAAAAAAAAAAAAATTCATACCTAGAAAGGCCTAAATTTTGGAGATACAAGACAAGAAAGATTGTCTAGAAGAACCACCTCAAAATCAAGGTTTAAAAGTGATACTTTGCCAATATGCCACCAAAAAAGG
>JZKD02S1562178.1:0-10355 GCA_000966675.3 Picea glauca
GTGAGAGACATGGTTGAGGAAAAGAAGGTGTTGCTGGAAAAGGTTGACACTTTGAAGAATGTTGCAGATTCATTGACAAAGTCTGTGAGCACAGAAAATTTCTCCTAGTGTAGAGAAACAATGGGCATTGTTGCCTTGTATTGTTTACTATATAATCCCCTGGACCCCTAGATGCAAAGAAAACAATAAGTGGGAGAATGTTGGGTATGTGTTATATTCTTTGCATGTGTGTGTGTGGGTGCGTCAGATACGAAAATTGCATCTAACGATCCCTACCACTAGAGATCTGCCATGTGCATCGAGCGCTTTCCTAGGGGGGTCCCAGGGGGTGGCAGGTATGCCCCCCTTAGTTACGCGCAGCGTTCGGGGTAGCGCCCCGAAATTATTTTTTTGGGGCAGTTTTTGCTATTTTTAGCGGATTTCGCTATTTTTAGAGGATTTGTAAATTAATCCCGGATTAAGGGATTAGGGTTTTGGTATCTACGGAATACCTAAAAACATTGTATATATTGTATGGTGAATGGTGAAATTTGATATAATGAATATAAGAAAGGTTTTCCCGGTTGAGGGTTTCCAGTATAAAATCTTTCTGTACTCTGTGTATGAGCCATTGATTAATTTCTGTATTGCTTAAGAATCTATATGCATTGCTTTACTTCGCAGGTTTAAAACTTACAAACTTAGGATCTATATTAGACACGATTGACTTAAGCACACCATGTATCATGACAATTTCCTTTATGTAAATTTCTACAATGTTTGTTGCCTTATGATTCATCTTGACTGGAATAAAAACTACAACTTTTGTAATCTTTTGCACCACTACCATGATGGAATCATGTTGTCTTGTTTTTCTAGGCAGCTTAGTAATGAAATCTATAGTAACTACTTCATATGTCCATTCAGGAATGGGAAATGGTTGTAAAAATCATATTCGATATTTGTGCTCAGACTTTACCTTTTGGCATTCCATGCATCTAACAATATAATTAGCTACATATTTCTTCATATCAAGACAAAAGTAGTGTCTTATCATTTTTGCAACCATTTTATGGTACCATGGATGTCCAACGTATGACATGTTATACATCTCTTTTAGCACTAAATTTCTACACTCTTGAGAATTAGTAACAAAAACTTTGTTCCTGTACAAGAGGATTCCATCCATTTCCAACCTGTAGTATTTAAATTTTAGTTATACATTGTATTATTGTACACCTTTAACTTGAAAACAATGTTGATTTGATGCTATAGCTTCTAAAATTCTACTTTTTACATTTGAACTATAAATACTGCAACCATTAGTATTTACAGTTCTCTTTTCCTTTTTTAGGAGTAAATTCTTAGCTAAGTGCATCAACCACTTTATTATCTTTGCCCTTGATGTGGTTAATGTCAATGTCATATTCAATGAGAAATTCAAACCATCTAGTTTATCTAGCATTTAGTGTTGGTTGGTCTTCACACCACTATGGTTCATCCTCAACTTGAATTTTTTACCAATGAGATAATGCCTCCACATTATTCAACACATGAACAATAGCTACAAGCTCCACGTCATGGATGGCATAATTTGTTTCATGCTCTTTGAGTTTCCTGGATTCATAGCAAATGACATGCCCATTTTGGGTAAGGACTCCACCAAGTCCTTCTTCACGCACAATTGTGCACATAATAGAATCCTCATCTAGATCTATAATCTTCAAAATAGGTGCATTGGTTAATTATTCCTTCAAGTGTTGGAAATTCTCTTCACACTAGGTAATCCATTCAAATTATATTCCTTTCTTTTGTAGTGAAGTGATTGGGTGTGCAATCTTAAAGAAACTATGAATGAATCTCGTGTAGTAACCAACTAGACCCATAAATTATCTATGTAATACCCTGATTTTGAGACCTTGGATTAAATAATGTATTTTGTTTATTTGATGAAAGGTCGGAGTCCCTGAACAATTAAAAGAGGTCAGAGTTCCTAGGAAATGTAATACCTTGAACACTACAAATAATAAAATACATCATTGGTTGCAAGATGGACAAGGACAAGAGTTATAGGGGGTTATGATTCCATGAGAGATGGAACTAAAGGGATAAGTATTTTTATTGTAGTTTAATTACCCATCTTGGTTTTAATTAAGAAAAGCAGTTACATGAGTTTCTTGGGGGGAAGGCCATGTGGTTCTTGATTTCATGTAATTATACAAACGCCCCTTGTGGGTTGTTTGGGGTTTCACCTTTTCACTCCTTTCACTCTATCATTTGGTTAATTCATTCATTTGTTATTCCTTGTTCATTCTTGTTCTTAGTTGTGACATGGGGGACAAATTGATGAGGAAAGAAGCCATTGTTTTGTTGGTTGTAGTAATTATTGGTGTATTATAGCCATGAATTGGTGCATGCATGCTTGAGATGCATTGGCATGTGCTAAACCTTGCTCACATCTATGAATCATGGGAGTCTCGGCATGGATATTCTTGACCAAATGCACTGATGCCCTGGAAAGAATTGGACAACCTGAGGGACTGTGTCATAGTGAAGGGGGTTCATTGTCTTAAGGTAGTGCAAGCTGGAGAGAAGAGAGATGGTGTACTTTGGATTGTTTTGTGTTGAGAAACATGTGAGAGCTTGAGTGTTGACTAGTTTGGGAAGTTTAGTGTCGCTCTCGAACCCATACCTATGGATTCATATAGCCCCGTCTTAGGGGTGACCTGCTACTGAGACATGCAACAACAACGTCTAAGGTTGGGTCGAACATCCTTGGTCTGCAACTAGTTGGTGATTGGTTTTATTAAAGTTAAGTTCTCTTTTTCATGTGTTTCTCTACTTGTATACTTTTTTCCATTGTGTATTAATTATTATCTCTAAGATATGTATTTATAATGTGAATGTTTGTTGGTTATTGGTGTGAATGGTATATTTAAACATTATTTTAAAGACTAGCAAAAATATTGATAATTGCATGTGTTATTATTATGTTTCTTCCATGCTTCTTTATTAATTAATTGTTATCAGAATTCAAAATTAGTTCTTGAAGTGCAATTCGAAGTGGCGTGGTCATCATGCTAGTGGTTGGGTACATTACATATTGGTATCATAACTTCTATTTCAAACATTGGACTTATATGGCCCAAGACAAGTGTGATTTGGGAAAATTTGTCGTTGCAGTTTTCGATCTGTGCGAATTTGGGGAAAAATGGTAGAAAATTAGAGTTAAATCCCCAAATTTGTGAGCAGATTCGAGTTTTAAATAATCGGGAATTGTCTGAGATGTTTAATGGTATCGATCAACTAAGTTGCAGAGAAGGTCGAAATTTGTATTTTAATGGTTGTTGTAGCGTTGGACAGAGTTTAATGAATCGATGGTCAAGATTGTGTTAAATCTTGAGATCAACAAGCTCAATTCATTTTGGTAAATTTAAAATTTTATAAAGTTTTCATAGCTTTGCAAAGGGGGAGATTGATGTCCGGGATTTGTTTTCAATGTTGGAAAAAATGAAAGAATAGACGGCTAAGGTTTATTTTCAGGGGTTTGGAAAATTGATCATATCAACAATCGAGATCATTTTGAATGGAATATTGATAGCCCAGATTCATCCAAGTTTTAGTCAAAAATTTTGTAAGTGTTGGAGTTGGCCAAGAGAAATCATGGACAGATGATGGTCTAGTCAGTCGAATTGGAAAAGTGTTTTAGGCGCCAACAGAATTCATCGATTGCTAATGGTTGGGTTAGCCGGATTGGAAAAGTGTTTTAGTCACCAAAGGAAATCGTCAATGGTCGGGTGTCGATCGGATTGACAAAGTGTTTCGATCAAGCAGCAGAAATTGTCAATGGTTGATGGGTCGATGGTCAAATGTTTTCAAAATTGGAAAAGTGTTTCGATCGAGAAAAAGAAATTGTTGATGGTTGATGGGTCGATGGTCGAGTATCAACTGGATTGGTGAAGTGTTTCGATCGAGCAAGATAAATTTTTGATGGTCGATGGGTCGATAGTCGGGTGTTGGAGGGATTGGCGAAGTGTTTTGATCGAATAAGAGAAAGCATCAATTGTTGATGACAAATGGTCGAACGTCAGTCGAGTTGGAAAAGTGGTGGTTCATCCAAAAGAAATAGTGAATGGACAATGAAGGAAATAGTGTGATTATGTGTCATGCCACATTAGCATCCACGTGTCATTCCACGTCAATATCCACGTGCCATGCCACATCAGCCAGAATGCCATGTTAGAGTCTACATGTCATGCCACGTCAACATCCATGTGTGATTCCACGTCAGCAGTTTTCATGTCAGCCAACAAAAGCAGTCGATGGTCGATGGTCGATGGTCGGGTCAATCGATCGGATTGGTAAGGTGTTTCATTCGGCCAAATGGGAATCATCGACGACCGATGACCGACATTCGGGTCAGTTGATTGAGAGATGTGTTGTAATCAGTTACCAAGGGAGAAGGGTCAATGGTTGATGGTCGGGTCAGTAATTTGGGTAGTATGGACAAATTAACATCTTATAACTCACCCGATTTTGAGATTGACGGTGCAAATTTCCATGTAGGAAAGATTGTCCATCAGTTTCAAAAAGAAGTTTGGAGCCATTTTATTATTTTATCTATAACTGGATAAGATTAAGTCGAATTGAGATAAAAATTTTGGGTTTTTTCCGGAGAGAAGAGCTCTACAAAAGTGTCAGAGAGGTCCATTTCCCATTTTTGCTTGTATTTGTCTGAAATTGCAAAATAGTGGTTTTTAAAGATCTAAGTTCAAATCATTGGAAGATATCCAAATTAAGTTGAAATTATTGAAGAGATTCTAGAACGAGGACATGGAAATAAACCATGAAATAATTGATTAAAATTTAAGGGGATGATGAAATAGGCCAAAATCCATTATTCCAAACCACTTTTTGGGTATTTGATCTTTTCAGAAGAAAAGTGACCCAGATTACAAAACTAGAAAATTTTATATACTCAACATTTAATATATTCATTAAGACAAACAACTTACGTTTAGTGAAATTTTTCCAGAAGTGTACAGATTGAGAGCTAACCAGCTTTGCTAAAAATTCAAAGTCTAGAAAAAGGGGTGAAAATGAGAAAGTTGTCATTTCTAGATTGTGCAGTTTTTTATTGGAGCATGAGATTGAAAATATGAAAGTTTTTGTGAATTTCGTGTCGTTATTTTTATCTATGTCTCATACAAAAGTTTCTATATTTCCTAACATGTTTTCTTCTACAGTTAACAAAAGTTGGCCTTTCAATAAAATTACACCAATGGAGAAAATGCACATTAGGGTGAAAACGACTTTTTTAGGAAGCCGTAACTTTCAACTCAAAGATCAGAATGAGGCATGAGTATAGTTGTTGTAAATATGATTCAGAGGAAAATAAGCTAGAATTATTAGAATTTGGATAATTATGATATAATTCTTCATGAGTTTAGCAGAAAAAGGACATGTAGAATTAATTGACAATTTTTTATAATCTGCTTAGTTCTAACAAAAATGGTTGCTTGCACATTTTGCATAATTAGGGGATACAAATATATTGTTTCAAGATAATAATTCAAAATTGGGACATGGATGAAGAAGAGGGGGCCTTAGGTCATGAGAGAGAAGCCAAAGGTCAAAATATCAATGTTGGTAATGCGGAGACAGAATCAAATGGGCATATGAGCATAGGGGAACAAGAAACATTAATAGAGACTGTGGGATGCTTGAGAATAGAAGTGCATAGTTATAAAGTAGACAAAGAGAATATGATGAGAGAACAAAATCAAATAAATTCTTAAATGATGCAAAGCCTAAATCGATTGCATAGGCAAGAAAAGAATGGATCAATCTCAAGACAGGAGGAATAGGGAAGGCATCTTGAAAAAAGAGATAACTACAACAGAATTGGTCATTCAAGAAGAGCTAGAAGAACTCATTGACATCACTCATCTCTTTACTCAACAAGGAAATTTTATGTGTCTGAAGACTCCATAAGTGGTCTAGAAGTGTCTCTTGTTAGGCATCAAAGAAGAAGACATGAATTGGACAGTTTGCAAGGAGAGTTGAGGAAGCTTAAGTCGCCATCCTTTGATGGTGAAAGAGAAAGGGAAGATGATGTTGAATCATTGTTGTTTGGAATCAGGAATTATTTTCAATTGCCCAACTACTCATCTAACCTAGAATCTAGGATTGTCACATACCATTTGCATGGAAAAGTTGTTATGTGGTGGGATCAACTGAAGCAAGTTGAGCACATTAATGAGAGCGGGATCACTTGGAAGCAGTTCAAAAGATATTATTAGAAAGAGTACCTTCCATAGCACTAGTATGACAAGAAGATGCAATAGTTCTTTGAAATCATGTTGGGGAGCATGACCATGCAAGAATATGAAAAGAAGTTCTTGGGATTGTTGAGGTATGTGGGGTTTATCAAGGATGAGAAGGTGAATATACAAAGGTTTTTTAGTGGATTGTCATCCTTTTATAAAGAGAAGATTCAATATTATGAGCCTAGGAATTTAACAGAGACCATTATAAAGGTTAAGTAACTGTATGAGAAAGGAAAAGGTAGAGAATCTTTACATAAATCTTGAAAGGATAAGAAGAAGGAGAAATCTTATTAGATGGGGAAGGGATTCAAACCTCCTTTCAACAGAAATGACCCTAATAAAAATCAGAAAGATCAATCTGCTAAGAATGAATCCAAGAGAGAAGACTCCTTGGGAAAAAGGAGAAGGATAAGACCACCAATCAAATGTTGGGGATGCAAAGAATATCACATGTACAATGATTTCCCTCATAAAGAAGACAAAATGAAGACCATGCACAACATCTAGGAGGCCATAACAGTAGAATACATGGACAGAAGTATTACAAGAATATATGCAGCAATAGAAGATTGGCAAGCAAAACATCAATACCATATGATTGAGGTGAAAGGTAAGATCATTAATCAACTTGTTGATATTTTAATTGATTCAGGAACAAGCCATTGTTACATTGATCCTAAAATAGTGGACAGATTTCATTTGGAGAAAAGTCAGCTTGAAAAGTCAAGTTTGGTTCAGCTAGCCAATGGAACCAAAAGAAGGACCAATAAGACAGTAAGAGGTTGTCAAATAAATATGAATAGAGTAAATACATTCATTGACCTAAACATCATACAATTGGAATCCTATGATATCCCAATCGGAATGGATTGGTTGGACCAACATCATGTTGTCCTAAATTGTCATAACAAGACATTTACATGTCTTGATGAAGGAGGAAAACATAACATTGTGAAAGGAATTCCAAGACCCATTTCTATAAGGGAGATTTCAACCTTACAGCTGAAGAGATGTTTCAGAAAAGGATGTCAATTGTATGCAACTCATGTGGAGGATACAGAAAAGACAAAAGGGCCAAGCCTTGAAGATTTTTCAGTATTGCAAGAGTTTGAATATGTATTCAAAGAAATACCAGGATTTCCACCAAAGAGGGAAATGTATTTCTTTATTGATTTAGTACCAGGAGCCTCCCTAGTATCAAAAACTCCTTACATAATGAGTACACCATAATTAAAAGAATTACAAATGCATATGGAAGAATTGTTGAAGAAAGAGTACATATGCCCAAGTGTTTCACCTTGGGGAGCACCAATACTCTTTGTGAAAGAGAAGGATGGAACATTGAAGCTATGTATTGACTTTAGACAGCCAAAAAAATCCATTGTGGAGAACAAATACCCTCTACCTAGAATTGATGACCTCTTTGTTTAGTTAAGAGGAGTAAAAATATTTTAAAAAATATACTTGAGATCAGGATACCACCAGGTAGGAATCAAGGAAGAAGACATAAGTAAGACAACCTTTAGAAAAAAGCATGGATATTGTGAATGTGTAGTGGTGCCATTTAGATTGACTAATGCACCAGTTGTCTTTATGTTCTTAATGAATGTTATATTCAAAAATTATCTAAATACATTTTTCATTGTATTCTTGGATAACATAATTATCTATTCTAAGTCAGAGTAGGAGCATAAATATCACTTGAGGTTGGTGTTGCAAGTGTTGAGGGAACATCAGTTTTATGCCAAGATTAGTAAGTTTTTTGTTTACCAAGAACAAATCCATTATTTGGGACATATTATTTCAAAGGAAGGTATAGCAGTAGATCCAGAGAAGATTGAATCCATTAGAGGATGGCCAGCACACAGGAATGTTTCAAAAATCAGATCTTTCATGGGATTAGTTGGATACTACATGAGATTTACAAAAGGATTCTCTAAGATTTTTCATCATATCACTTATTTACAAAAGAAGGGAATTAAATTTGAATGGACAACAAAGTGTGAAGAGAATTTCATTTTTTGAAAGAATTACTTACTAGTGCACCTATTTTAAAGATTGTTGACCCAAATGAGAATTTTTTGGTTTGTACATATGCATGAAAGGAAGGACTTGGTCGATTCATCACTCAAAATGGACATGTCATTAGTTATGAGTCCAAAAAGCTTAAAGAATATGTGAGGAATTATGCCACACGTGATTCGGAGCTTGTCGCCATAGTTCATGCAGTGAAGATGTGAAGGAATTATCTCATGGGAAAGAGATTTGAATTAACGACAAACCATAGTGGTATGAAATATATTTTTGAACAACCAAATTTGAACTCCAGGTAGACAAGATGGCTGGAATTTGTAAGTGAGTATGACTTTGACATCAAACATATCAAGGGAGAAGAAAATAAATTTGTTGATGCACTTAGCAGAAGAGTACATCGCATGCATGCTACAACCATTAGTATGCATGAGTCAAATTTGAAGAGCAGAATTTTAGATGTTGTTGTTACAGATCAACATTACCTACAGGTAAAAGAAATTTTATAGCAGGGAAATGTATAGTAGAAAATTAAATAGTATGAGATTAAGGAATATGGATTACTTATGCATAAGAATATAATTTATGTTCCTAGTTCTGGAGAACTTAGGAATTTGGTATTGAAAGAAATGCATAATGTTCCATATGTTGGACATCTCATTTACTAGAAAACAATAGCAGCAATAAGAAACCAATTCTTTTGGTCAAGAATGAAGAAGGATGTTGTTGATTACATTGCCAGACGTATGGAATTTCAAATAGTGAAAGTTGAGAATAGACACCCAACGGGTTTGCTACAGCCATTTCCAATTCTAGAGAAGAAATGGGAAGTGGTAACCATTGGCCTTATCACCAAGTTGCCCAGGACAGCAAGGAAACATGATTCAAAAATGGTAGTGGTTGATAAATTGACAAAGGATGTTAATTTTATTCCTGTAAAAATGACTCATACAACAACTAATATTGCAGAAGTTCACGTGAAGGAAATTTCTAGGTTGCATGGGATACCTAAGTAAATTGTCTCAGACAAAGATACTAAGGTTACTTCAAATTTCTGGAGGGGATCATTTAAAATATTGGGTACATATCTAAACTTTAGCACAGCATACCATCCATAGTCATATGAGAAGACAGAGAAATTAAACCAAATGATTAAAGACATGTTGAGAATGTATGTGATGGATAAACCATCTAAGTGGAAAGATTACTTGCATTTGGTTGAATTTGCCTATAATAATGGGTATCAATCTTGTTTGAAGATGATCCCATTTGAAGCTTTGTGTGCTATAAAATGCAATACTCAAATGAGTTGGGACAACCCAACAAATAATGTAGTGATTGGGCCATAATTACTCAAGGATATGGAAGACTAGATGGTTAAAATTAAGCAAAATTTGAAGGCATCACAAGGTAGACAAAAGAGTTATGCATATAAGAACAAGATAGCTAGAGAATATAAAGCCAAAGAGCATGTGCTTTTGAAAGTGAAGCCCAAGAAGAGCTCATTAAAGTTGGGAAGTTGTACAAAGCTAGCATCCAGATTATGTGGTGCATTTGAGATATTGGACTGAATAGAGCAAGGTGCATGCATGCTTGCATTGGCTGCTTCCATGAATGTGCATAATGTATTTCATGCCTCTTTGCTGAAAAATTATGTACATGATCCTAACCATGTTATTGATTGGAAATTGTTTCAAGTGTAACCAGAAGGAGAATTACAGGTCCAATTGGTGTGCATATTGGACAGAAAATTCAAAATGCTTTGGAATTGAGTCATAGGAATGATAAAATTTTAGAGGACCTGCTATGTGTAAGTTTTTAAACATGTGAAGTAAAGCAAAGCATACAGATTCTTAAGAAAAAACATAAATTAATCAATGGATCATACACATAGTACACAAAGATTTATGTTGGAAACCCTTAACCGGGAGAAAACCAGCCTTCCTTGGTGCCGCACCTTTCAAATCTTCATTGTATTAATTTCACCATTGAAAATACAATATATACAATATTTTA